>APFE030006732.1:0-13679 GCA_000404065.3 Pinus taeda | reverse complement strand
AGAGTATCTTGCATCCCAGACTCTTCCTTGAAAGAAATTGTGATGGTAGTAGTTATTATAGGCCTGTATAGGGAACTGCAGAAGCTAATTTGAGTGTTGTGAGGGTCAGATAGAGGAGGGAGTGGGAGATCCATAGTGTGGATAGAATTGTTCCTCCAACCTCTTCCACTTTTGTTATTCGGGTAGCTATGAGTGGGATTAGTGAGCGAGTTGGGAAATTCAGTAGTTGAGTCTGGGGAGTCAGAGGTGGAGCTGGTAGAAGCTTGCGAGTGGCTAAAACCACCATGTGAACCTCCATGTCTACTACACATGCAGTGCTTGAGGCGAGCCATGGCCGAATTGACAACGGAAGAATTGGAAGGAAGGCGACGTTGAACGAGAGCAGGGGTGCGCAAACCACAAGTAAGAAGACAATGACAGGAATGCGAAAAATGAAAACCATTACCAAAATCCTGACAAGGGAGTATTAGGTAGTGACTGCCTGTAGCAGTTCTGAAACACGGTTCGTCCGCATGTGGAGAACAAACGCTATGGAGAAGGGGACGAGAAACAAAGCGGTTTGCAAGGGCCATGGTGATGAAGGAGATGAGCTCTTCACATCTTTCAGAGACAATAAATGTCACCTGCAAGGTGTTTTTATTCCAGCTCCTATGGGCTCTCATGACGAAGCGCAAAGCCAAATGACTTCCCAACCCGCCGACGATTCTTCTTGTCAATTAAATGGCGTTGTTGACACCCGCATCCGAGTACCTCCACCAATAACTTAGATCACATACACTCTTATGCTATCATCCTCCACATGGAAAATTTTAGGGGCTAATGTTCGCCCAGTGGGCTAATTTTCCATGATTTTTCCACAAAAAGGTTCGCCAATTTCCAATTTTTATAAAAGGTGATTCGCCCAAATTTTAGAATATAAAATTATTTTACCTTTAAAATCGCCAACAGTATATAGAGACTATATATAAAATCATTATAAATTTGAATAATTTTACAAATATATCAATAAACATTTTATAGTTTGCATATTAGGGATTAATGAGATTCGCCATTGTTTCTAAACTTCAAGAAAAATTTCCATCCTTAAAATTTTCCTTGAGATTCCTCCACTTGCATGAATGAACAAACTCCCTTAGCCATTTATGTGCACAAACAAAATCATAAATTTCATTTTCCAATACAACCCACAATCAATCATGATTTTCCAATCTATTGTATTGAGCCCATAACTCTCATTTATTACTGAAAGGACTTCCTTAGCTACCACCCAAGGCTCAATAGTTTTTGGGAAGAGATATTTCCACCAATTAAAATTCAAAATTAAGGATATTAGAAAGAGGGAAAACATTTCAAATTAAAAAAATTAGCAACAAAGGTTTTGACAAGGGTAGATTAGGATTATTTACAAGGTCAAATCCCATATCCCCCTTATTATTCCCCAATTGTGGTATGATGGTTCATGTATGTGCTCAAGCCCCAGTGAGTTGTTTGAAATCTTTCATCAATCAAAGTAAAATATATTTCATTTACAATGTTTCTGATTTATCCATTTCAACTTAACATTTTAATAAAATGTTCATATCAAAATAAAACAACACTCAAAATAATTTTCTTAGAAATTATTGTTGAATTTGTAACTATGGTCAATGTTCATAATGTACATTTAGTCACTTGTTGTATTTGGTCACTTCTTGTAATTACAGTTATCATTGTAAAGCATATTTATAAATGCTTCATCCAAAGGAACTTATTTGTTTTGAGTCAAAGTCCCCTTGTGACTTTTTAAAGATGAAAATTTGAATTTTTGAAATGTAAATTTTGGCTCCAAAAGTGACAAGTCAGCTTCCCTCCAAGTCAAGTCGGTCCTAGACAAGAGACACCAATTTGGCATAGTAATATCACTATATAAAGGTTATTTTACCTCCTCCACTTGGGCATTCGTATTCTCTCACACAAGATAGATGTTGAGCATGCAAGTGAAGGACAAGGAGGATGAAAAGAAGGATGAAATTAATCTCTCTCTCTCTCTCTCTCTCTCTCTCTCTCTCTCTCTCTCTCTCTCTCTCTCTCTCGTGCGCTTGCACATGTGGATAGTTTCTCTATTTTTCTTATTCACAAATTTTCTAGGCAGTTTATGTCGCAAAAAGTCGAGATCTTGAAAAAGTCGCAGAAATCGCAGAAAGCCGAGTTTCTGAAGAAGCCACAAAAGATGCAGAAAACAAAGTTTCTAAAGAAGCCACAAAAGCAACAGAAATTCAAGTTTATGAAGAAGCCACAAAAAGATGAGTTTCTGAAGTTGATGCAAAAGGCCAAATTTTTTGACATATCAGTAAAGAAAATTGTTGGATCAAATTTGGAGGCCTGACTTGGAGGGGAAGACAAGGTTTGCACATAGGTCTAGGTGTGTCTCTTCTTGAACAAATGAATTTCTTTATTGAAACAGTTGTTGGGTTTTTCCCCTTGGTGGGTTTTCCCAAGGTAAATCTTATCTTCTCTTATGCATTGTGGTCTCTATTGTTCTATTTTTATATTTATGGTTGAAGTTATGGAGCATAATTACTAAATGATATATTGGAATAAAAGTTAAATAAGATCTAAATCAAAGGTAATTATCACCATTTCAGAAATATTATGCTAACCCTAATTGCACTAAGAAAATCAACAATTGTTAGGGCATCAAAATGAGGATATAACACCCCCTCACCCTCCAAATAACAATCTCCTCGGTGTTAAGTAGTCTTAAGAAGTGAAAAAAATGGGTATGCCTCTTTCATGGTATCCTTTGATTCCCATGTTTCTTCATTTGAACAAAAGTACTCCCATTACACCTTTAACTGTCGAAGGCTTAGTTACGAAGAAATATTTCCTTCCTATCAAGTATACATAGGGGCTCTAGCTAGAACTCTCCCCCTAGTTCCCCATGAATCACAACCAAATCAATTATGTGGCTAGGATCATGCACGTGCTTTTCAAGAAATGAAATATGTAAAACATCATGTGTTTTAACATTTAGTGGTAAAGCAAGCCTTTATGTTATAGGTTCCATCCATTCAATGATTTTAAAAGGCTTGTGGTATATGGGTTCAAGCTTGGCACAAGTTACCAGCATTATGGAACTTTTATGTAGCTTTTCCTTGAGATACAAGTGGTCCCACACTTTAAATTCTCTATTTGTTTGGTTTAGGTCAACATAACTCTTGTATCTATATATTGAGACGATTTCAAATTTTACTTGATTGTTAAGACCTCTTGTTCCATTTGCTTTAGCCTTTTTTATCCAATCACAACCCTTTTTTCTAGATTAATCTATTTCACCTAGGTGTTACATGTTTTTTTGTAAAGTAAATATAACGGGCTCATCTTTGGTGATTCTTGGTAGCCATTGTTGTAAGGAAACCTCTAACAAATTTCGTTGGTATTCCCATTTCACTAGTTTTCCTATCATGTACCTACGAAGCATGTCTTCTAATATTTGATTCATTCTTTTCTTCTAAACATAACTTTGTAAAATTTGGCCAAGTTCCAAACCTTTAAAATAATGCGTTCCAAAAACTTGACATAAATTTCATATCCTTATAGAGATGATTGCCTTTGGCATACCATCTAGTTGAAAAATTACCTTCACAAAATTATCCACAATGTCAATTGCCTTATGGGTTGAATTTAACGAAATGAAACTAAAAACCTTGCTTAGATTACTAACCACTACCATAATTGCATCATGTTTCTTCTTTGTCTTTGGCAACCCAATGATTAAATCTAGTGCTACGATCTCCCATTTCCACTCTAAGATTGGTAAGAGCTATAAAAATCTCGTAGGGCATTAGTATTCCCCCTTGACCTGTTAACACTCTATGTATCTAGTAGTATATTCCACAATTTCCTTTTTCATCCTTGACCAACGATACTACTTCTTTATTGCCATGATCATCTTTTGATATTTTAATGTCTCAAATAAGGATTTTTTTGTAAATCATCAAAGAGAAGTCTCTTTAAATTTATGTAGTTGGGTATGTATAGCTAATTATTATAAATAAACATCCCATCATTTGTTATTTGATGTTTTTCACATTTCATAGGTTACAACTGCAAAAATTCTTTAATATGCACAAATTGTTCATTAGTGCTTAAGGCTTCATTTACCCTAGATTTCAAATCAGATTCATATCTTCCATTTTTTTCTAAGTGAATCATTTGCATCCTCCTACTAAGCTACATTATTCTATTTACCCTTAAGTGCTTTATCTCAAAGTCATGCCCGTTAAGAAAGATAGCCATATTTCTCATCAAAAATTCAAATGAGGCTAATAAACCAAATATCTCAGCCCATTATGATTAGTCATTAATATAAATCCACTCCCCATCAGGTATGCCACCATATCTTAAGAACATGAATTATAGTTGCAAGTTATAACTCATGAATGGCATAATCCCTCTTATGTTTCTTTAGTTTTCAAGATTCATAGCTTTTTAAACTACAAAAAATCCTTGTGATTAGCTCCCTTTTTTGCTTCCATGGATTGTTATAATGTATTTTTCTCCAAATTTTTGAAAACATCGGCACTATTTATCGGGATGGCACTATTTTTAGTGTTGTTTGTGCCGACCAAAACATTTAGGCCATAATAGTGCCATAAATTTCCCCTGGAATAGCACACGATTTAGCTCCTTTTTTTAGACCTATATTATTGCCTTGGTTAGCTTCCTTTTTAGCGTCATATGTGCCTAAATAGTTGAATAATTAAGGTTTTGGGGTTTAAGTGGATAGGGGATTTAAGGATTATTGGATTTATGGATTTGGGCTTGAGGGATTAAGGGTTAAGGGATTAGGGGTTAGGGTTTAATGGATTAAGGGTCAATAGCTAAGAGATTTGATGCTTACAGGTTAGGTAGCTTAATGGCTTCGAGATGATTGGTTAAGGGATTAATGTTTAAGTCATGCCTAGGGCATAAGGTTTTATGGATTAAGGGATTAGGGATTAAGTGTTTAAGGGTCGATGCCTTAGGGGTTAGGGGTTTTAGGGACTTTGCGTTAAGAGATTAGTGATTAAGTAGGGTTTAGGGATTAAGGGTACTTTAGGAATTAGGGCTTACAGATTTAAAGGTCAATGCAGGAATAGGGGTTAGGGGATTTAGGCCTTTATCGAAACTCTTGAAATTTAATGGAATGTCTTCCACCATGCCCATTACCAATGTCATCCAACGATGTCGCACGATGAGCAGTGAATGCGTAGAAATGTCTTGTATGCATAGATATTTGACATTGGTAAACTATACACATGCCTTGACATTATGCAATGGTTTGAAGACTCAAGTGTGATTGATTTCCCCACATAATCTTTGAGATTGTCCATTTTTTCATCAGTGTTCATCATGCAGTCGCATTTTCATCATTCATCATTCCCATATATGGAATGTTTATCAAAAATATCTTAAAATGTCAAGGAACATCTTCCAACACGCCCATCACCAATGTCATCCATTGATGCCACATAGTGAGCAATGAATGGGACCAACATTGAACTTTCTTCAAACTATTCCTGTATGCATCAAAATTTGACGGTTAGAGTAGAAACATGCCTTGATAGTAATTGAGGGCTTCAAGACTCAAGGATGTGTAATGTCCTTGCATAATATTTGAGATTGTCCACGTTTGCATCAACATTCATCATGCAATCTCATTTTCATCATTCTTCATTCCCATTTATGGAATATTTTTGAAACTATCTTGAAATGTCAATATGGAAAATCTTCCAACACGCCCATAACCAATGTCATCTACCAAAGTCACACGGTCAGCAGTGAATGGGGCCAATGTTGAAATTTCTTCAAACTATTCTTGTATGCATTGAAATTTAACATGGTTGGGCTAGGCACATGCCTTGATGGTATGTGAGGGTTTTACGATTCAAGGATGTGTGACATCCCTACATAATCCTTGAGATGGTCAATGTTTACATCAACACTCATCATGCAGTCTCATTGTCATAATTCCTCATTCCCATCTATGGAATATTTGTCGAAACTCTTTTGAAATGTCATGGAACATCTTCCAACACGCCCATCACCAATGTCATCCACTGACAACGCACGGTGAGCATTAAATGGGGCCAACGTTCAAACTTAGTGAGTATGGGGATTAAGGATTGTGGGTTAGTTATTAAGGTTCATAAGGTCATACAATGGAGTTTATTAGGATTTATATATGTTTGGGGATATGGGATAGAGGAATTAAGGATTATTTGGGTTAGAAACTAGGGTTTTGAATTATGTGTTAGCATTTATTAGGGATAGTTATTAAGGGTTGGGGGTTTTTTTTAAGGGTTTATAAGGTGAGGATTTATAAGGATCAGGAGTTTTCAGAGTGTTAAGGATTATAAGTTAATATAGTAGTTATCAGCTATAGTGGATATATTAATTTAGGAATTTTTGTTATTAATGCTAAGTCCAAAGGATATATGCATTTAGGGATAGGGGTTATTTGGTTTAAGGTTTAAAAATGAAAAGGCTTTGGGCGTGTCCTAAAGGTTATGGGTTAGGGCATATAGGAGTTAGAGAATATGTTTGTATATGGTATTAGGTTATGGATCATAAATGTTACTAGTTAACAAGTATATTTGTTATGGTTTAGAGTTTATTAGTGATAATGATTAAATTTCAAGTGTTAAGGATGATAGCATTATGCTTTTTGGGATATAGTTCTCATAGTTAGAAGATATATTAGATAGTAGATGTTAGGGGTCAAAATTAGTATGTTTTAAGGGTTATAGGGGCTTGGGTTTCTCCTTCTTCCTTCCCTTCACACTTTTCTCTCAAAACATTTTTTTGGTTCTGTAATTCCTGAGATGAAGTTCTAAATGAAACCTCCAACACTTGGCTTTACAATATCCATTGAACTTGTAGTGCTAGGAAAAATTCTTGCTACTATAAAGGCTACTTGACATTCTCTTATCATCAATGTTCCTCTAAAATTGTGGTTATTTTGCATAAATTTTATTGTCATTCTTCCCGTTGAAAGAACATGGAATAAAGTGCCAACAAACATAATAGTTGTGGCATATCTTCTTGAAATAGAAATAAACTATAGATGCCTCAACATACTTCTTTAGTCTCTCCTTATGCATTCCAATTTGTTTGTTTGGTCCCCCAAGGGTTGGTGTAGTTTTGGATGGTGAAAAATCTCTTGGTTTCCCTCGTCTAAAATTCGATATGCAATTTGGAATGGCTTGTTTACGATTCCATTTTTAGTTTCCTTTTCTTCCATCAAATTTGCTTCTTTTTTCAATCCCTCTTTCCTTAAAAAAGGTTATTTTGGTACTCTTTGACTTATTCAAACTCTTTATTCCACTATCCAAGCCTCCATGCTTGGGCCCATTTCCAACTACAATAGGATTTTCAATCCCTTGGCTTATCTTTCCTAACCCTTGGCCATATGTCGTAGCTTGTACAACAAGCCCCCATCATTATATGAATTATTCATAAAATAATGGGATCCTCCTAACTTTTCTTTCTTTTGTGAATTTTAATTATTTATGATCATTTAATTTAAATTTTAATAAATTTGTACATATTTAAAATTTGATTCATCTTTCATTTTTTATAATTTTTTCATAATTTGTTTTGATGATATCAATTTGCTTAAATTTGATTTAAAGATTATTATTTGTAAAATGTCAAAATTTTATGAAAATGATTTTACAGAGTATCATAACGTGATTCATAAATTGATTAGATTAATTGTCTCAGATTCCAAATATTTTAATATGGGTAATCTCAATCCAAATCAAAGGAAAATATTATTAATTTGAGTCATTTGAATACCGAATGTTAGTGTTGTACTTCCAGATCTAGATTCTTTTCAAACAAGTTCAATCAAGTTGGATTGAAACCAAACATAATGTATTTGGATTCATGTGGAACACTTAATATCATTAGTTTCAAGCCATTGAATACCGAGATGTGAAATATGGCTATTTAAGCTTCTTCCCTTTAAACTTATTGGTTTTTCATTTGATATGTGGCATTTCTTGATATGGATTTTCAAGGTTCAATGCACATTGTTGTTGATGTGGAGTATAATGTGTCATATCTCACACATTGCATGCGACATTTATTTAAAAAATTGTGCTAATGTGTCAACTAATCTAACAATGATGTGTTAGGTGATTATTATATCTGGATCTAGAATCAAGCTTACGAGAATATCAGTTGAAACTCTTTGGATGCCAAATGTTAGATACATTGCCATCAAGTGTTTTACATTTGGATATGGCCCTAGTAGTTGGAACTTGATTCAAGTCATCCATATTTCCAAATACTTATGATCTAGATTTTTGAAGGGAATGAAATGAAATACAAATTTATAACCAGAGCATAAATATATAGTGAAACTTGTCTTCTATTAATAAATGGAAGGTGTTGAAAATGTAGAAATTCATAATGAAACAAACTAGCTTGAATGGTGGTAGCTTATCTCTAAGTAGATATGTGACAACTACATGCCTTCACGAAAGTGAGTTACAATGAGGTCGAAAGGACCATTCTAACATCACAAGCAATGAGGAAAACACAAATATTGAAAAACCTAACCCTAAGAGATGAAAAGCCAAAGGGATTATGGGCCCCATTAGGTTTAGTTAGTAAATCAACTTCCCAGGGTCGTAAATTTTGCATACAATATTTGTTTGGCAGGCTAGGTGGCATGTTTGAAAGGTCTAGCCAAGAATTACACATTTCCACTAACAAAGCATAGGTCTCTGCCATGTAAAAAAATATCATTTAGGGCCTCAAAATGGCCCTAGAAGTTTAGAAACCGAAAAAAAATGTAAAAAACCTCCTAAGATAGAGAATTTTCCTTTGAGTCAGTGGAGTAGGTGGATGGCCACTGATATCTATTGAAAATTTTAGCAAGAAATTATCAATTTGATTTTTCCTTCATTAAACTAAGAAAATCTAAATTTCGACATCAGTAAACAACTTGGATGATGTTAACTTGTGAGACATCACTTGTGTCACCCAGTTTACTTAGTAAATTCAAGTTGGATGAGTTAGAGTTCAGTTCTGCATGTGTGGTTGCTAATTTGTAGCAATCAAGATCAGTTATCTCAGGTTGTTTTCAATTAAACTAGTTCCAATTGTTGGAAGAACTAGTGGAGGGTCAAGTTGTGTAGTAGGAATTCAGTAAAACTCATTAATCATCCAATTAATTGATCAATTAGCCAAACATAGCTAATAAATTTAGAGAATTCAAGTTACCCATTTGAGGTGGAGATTCCAAGGTAGTGTAACATCAATTGTAGACTAGTCTTGTGTGTACATTTGTTGCATGTAGTCATATGATCAGCCTAAGGAATTTCTCAATTCAATTAGAGGAATTTCATAAATAATAGGGACTAATTCCTCAAGGAACAGTTCAAGTAAATAGGAGCTCAAGCCGAAGAAAAAATTGACTAAGTCTGGGTCAGAGGCCTTTTGTGAGTAAAGAGATAGGTTTTTCACTTGCAGGGTGAGCTCAATTGAGTGAAGTAATTGTAATACATATTTATTCATTTGATTAATGGAAGCAGGCATTAGGGTTTTTAGTAGAATGTTTTCCCTAGATAAAAATACTTGTTGCATGTGTGTTATTTCTTCTTGCATGTCTGAGATTTATGTTCTAAATTGTGAAATAACATTTACATAGCAGTAGAGTAGGTTTGTGTCTTGTGGTTTTAATTAAAAATTTGTGAGAAGTTGCAAATCTACAACCTAATTTCTACATGGTATTAGAGTTCGATTCACATTATAGCAAAAGTTGTTTCTGAGAGGTTTGAATTTGAAGATTAGTGCAGCAGGATTTATTCAGAGCTGAGAAGATGGTCTTTAATGGACTAAGGCTATAGTATGCCTTTGAAGGCACCCAAATTTTGTTGAATTGAAGGATCATATGGAGGCGGTATTGGATGACAATGGATTTCTAGAATACATCAAGATGGATTTTGCAAAATCTCAAGCATCTGATGTCCAAAACCTTGCTCAGTGAAATAAATATGTAGCCAAGGCGAGGAGAATAATATTAGAGGGAATACATGATCATATTCTCTTGAATATCCATGGAAAAGAAAATTCATTTGTGATATGGAAAATGCTAACGGAATTGTTCGAGAATAATAGTGACCACAGCAAGTTGTGAGTCAACGATAAACTTTGAAGCATCAATATGCAAAAGAATGACACAATTTCGCAGTATTTGAGCAATTTTACATAGTGTTGTGATGAATTGGCGAGGTCGGTGTTAATTTCCCTGAAGAATACTTGGTAAGCCTAGGCCTTCTGGGCCTTCCCAAGAGCTAGCAAAGCTATCAAGATTTGGTGAATGGGAGGGAGAAACATGGAGGTAGCACAAGCCTTCATCAGGGAGATTGTGAGATTGCATGGTGTTCTGAAGAATATTGTGTCGGACAAGGATGCCAAGTTCACTTCCAAGTTTTGGAAGGAGTTGTTTGTTGGATTGGGTACAAATTTGGTCCTCAACACAACTTATCCACAAACATATTTACAGACAAAGAGGGTCAACAGGATAGTAGAGGATATGTTGAGGATGTATGTCATGCATTAGCAGAGGAGATGGGAGGAGTACCTTCCATTGGTTGAGTTTGCATACAACAACAATTATCAAGAGTCACTGAGGATGAATTCATTTGAGGCATTGTTTGGGCAGAGGTGTAACACTCCCATCAGCTGGATTGATCCAATGAACAGGTTACTTATTGGACCATACATGTTTTCAGACATGGAATGGGAAATGTAGGTTATAAATAAGAATCTAAAGGTAGAACAGGATAGGTAGAAAAGTTATATAGACCAAAACCGGGCAATTAAGGAGTTTCAGGTTGGGAAGCATGTTTATTTTTGCATTAATCCCAAGAATATATCCTTGATGATTGGATCATGTTCTAGGTTGGCACCATGATATTACATTCCTTTTGAGATCCTTGAGAAGATTGGACCAGTGACCTACATACTTGCACTACCTCTGACAGTGAAAGTCCATGATTTTTTTCATGTTTTTTTGCCTAAAAGATATGTAAAGTATGTTGATCATGTTATTGATTGGTATGTATTGTAGGTGGAGTAAGAAGGATAATCTTGGCTAGAACCCTAATGCATATTTTAGTGGAAACATCTCATGCTCCGGAACAGAGCACTCAAGCAGGTTAGCGTGCATTAAAAGCACTTTGGGCCTGTTGAAACTACATGGGAGATAGTTGATTAGATGGTGGCTATGTATCCTTCATTCTTTTGCAGTGAAGGAAAATGAGTCTTGGTATTTGTACAAATTTATGTATGCTTTCTATTGTTAATATCGCCATAAGCTAAGTTATAAAGATCCAATAAGCGGTATGGCTTTTATATTGTCATGTTGTCATGGTGATTTTTCTTTTGAGCAGGATGTTATTGTAAACACTACAATGAGTTGGGTTATAAAGGTCCATAGCCATTATTTTTCTTTTCAGCAGTTTTGCTAGGTCTAGGTGTGGTGTAACAATGAGGATGGTATTCCCCTAAGGGGGATGGATATGTAACAACCCCGAGATAAAATATTGTATAATAAAAGTTAATAAAGGTTAAAAAAGACCAAGGGAAAGGGTCACTTATCCCAAGCTGAATGTTGGGAAAAATATCCTAGTGGGCATTATTTGATGTATTTATGGCTAAGCAAGATTGGAAAAGGAAACAACTAAGGCTTTAGAAAGGAAAAATGGCATTTTTAGCAATTTATTAATGAAAAGCATGGAAATTAAGGGAAAAGGAAAGTGAACGTCACGAGTTGCATGTGAGGAGAAAAAATGAAGGAAAATTGAAGAAAATAGAGGCCTCATTAATAAAAAAGACTTATGAGGATTAGTTGGTACCTTTTTTTCAATTCAATTTTGGAATTAGCTTCATAGAGGAGAAAGAAAGTAAGCAAGCAAGGAAAGGAAAGGAAAGGAAAGCAAAGAAGGACAAGAAAACAAAGGGAAGGCAAGGATCAAGCAACTCCAACAGGAATACTTGCAGGTAACATATTGCATGTGTGATTTCCTAGTTGGTTTTGACATGCATGGTGTGTGCATGTTGGTATATGGTTCTTTGGTTGTCATTGGCATAGATGTTGTTGAGATTCGACAATGGATTTTAGCCTAGCCTTTCCATTTATGAATAACCATGGTGTGATGGGATTATTGCCGATTTGAGCTTTGTATTGCCAGATGGTTTTCAAATTTAGGATGTGGTGGTCTCAGTAAAATTCCCAAAGGCCTAGGAATCCCTTGACCGGTAATGGTGGGATAAACGATAAATCCTTAGGGTTTAACCTCTGGATTCCCTTAGTTGTCTTTATATTGGTTTATCTCATGAGATCCTACAATCATGCTTGGAATATGGCATGGGGGTGATTGGTTGAAGAGAGATTTAGCTCAGCCAATCTATGGTCGAGTGGAACGTGGAAGTCCCGTACTTAGCCAGTATTTTCTTATGTTTAATAAAAGCTAAGTTTCTCTTGCTTTTTGTAAGGAAATGTATTTGTTATTATGTGGCTTTAATGGTTGTTCCCTTATTGTTATTTATTTGCTTATATGCTGGTTATAAGCATGGTTATATGATAGTTCTCATTCATGGATCTATTCATGTTTTTGCTTGTAACTAAATAAATAATGAATGCAAGACCTAATTGATTATATGACAGCTGATGTGAGAAGGTAGAGACCCTTCTTGTTAAACCTCAATTAAGTTTTCAGTCCCTTATGTTCAGACTAGCACTCATGGCCTGTAGGTTATATATCTACCAAGTGTTTGACAAAATGTCAATCTTGGGTGGGGATGGTCAGGTCAAGTCCTCGTACTAGTTTTGGCTTGTAAGCATTGTCTTCATGTATTTTATGGGTTCTGGAAGTTTCATGGATTTTATAGCAGAGGCTTAGCCCCAACCCTAGAAAGTAGCCTTAATTCTCATAGTCGTTGGCACAACACTGGCAGAAAACTTCCACAGTTGCACTCATGTAAGCCTATGGGAGCCACTGGGAACCCATACTCACATGGAGACCTTGGCAAGGGAGCGACTGGGGCTCAAGGTCAGGGAAAAAGTGAGTTTTCTGAGGGGTTGGACACCTGGAAGGGTTGGGTTACTCCTGTAGGTCTTGTGGCACTTAAGGGAAGTCAATAAGGTCTTCAGTTATCGACTCCACTTCGTTAAGGTCACGAAGGAGGTTGAGTCATATCATAGTTACCCTTAGCTGATGTGTTCCTCAGCAAAGGAAATGAAAGTGGGTAAATGTGGGAGGAGGCGGTTATAGGGTGGTATCAGAGTGGGTAGCACACTCTTTCAGTCATATCTGATACAACAGGGTGGTATCAAAGCATGTTTTCACTCTCTTTCGATAAGTCTAATGTTGTCAAGGTTATGGTTGCCATGCATGGGATCAAGGTATACAGTTTGTATGATCATGCATGATGTTGTTGTGATGTTATTTTATTACACAGATATGCTTATGATTATGCATGTACATGCTAATGTGGACTGATATTGTAGATGACATAAGCCTCCCCTGAACATCACTAAGGTATGAACTTGATTTTGGTATCTATTTGGTTTATCTGACATGGTATCCTGGCAGGAAGAAGATAATTCAAGATGACAAACAAAATGGTAGACTATAGTT
>APFE030006730.1:3008-13086 GCA_000404065.3 Pinus taeda | reverse complement strand
GAATTTGAATTCTGTTGAGAGGATTGTTGTTGTTGTGGAAATGGCAATGATAATTGTGGATTTTGATTTGGAAATTGTGGAACTTGCTGATTTTGAAAAGATGGAGGATATTGGTAAAATTGAGCAAATCTCCCATAAGGATTCTGCATACCTTGCATCCATGCTTGAAAAGGATTTTGAGGTTGGGACCAAGGTTGTTGCCAAGGATTCCAATTTGGTGGAGGTTGAAAATTCATAGGGTTGTTAAACCCTTGATTTTGTTGCCCCTGCCAAGGTCTCCTTGCAACAAAATAGAGAGATTCAATGGTACTTGGATCTTCCTGAAAACAGCTTTGAGACCAGGGATTGAAGGACAATCCTTGGTTTCATGATTCTCTGAACAGATCACACATGTTTCTACAACCTTTGCATCCAAGGGACGCTCCCTTAGAGCATGTTTCTTTCTACACTTTGAGCAAAAGATAGCTAAAGCTTCAGTTTCTGCTTGTTGTTTATTATGGATCTTAAGAGTGTCTAGTTGTTCACTAAGACTTCCTAAGATATCAGTTTTGAATTCATCAAGCATGTTGCCTATCTCAGCCCTACTTACTGTTCCAGTTGCAGATTTGTTTTCTCTGAGGAGAGATGGATCTTTAGGCCCTTTTTGAGTTTTAGATTTCCCCCGTGAGAGATGAACACATAGCTCTGCTATATCATGAAGTGGAAGTTGAGATATGTCTCCTTTTCCCATCATGTTCAAAATATCTATCCATTCATCTCTAATGCCTTTTAATAGAAGGGATTTCAAGGTTTCCTCATCCAAGTTACTCATTTTTGCTCTTTTCAGATTATATTTAAATCTTTCAAGTAAATCCTCCAAATTTCATCTTCTTTTTGTACCATCTTGAATACCTCATCCTTGTGATTGGTGGGCATACAATAGTCCAGGTACCTATCCAAAAATCTTTATTTCATATCATTCCAGGAACTAATGGATTGAGTAAGTAATCCCATGAACCATTTCAATGCTGCCCCTTTCAATGTTGAAGGGAACAATTTGAGTTTTTGAGCGTCTTCCAGATAATCATAAGTTCGACATACGACCTCAAACTCAAATAGAAATGTCTCAGGGTCCTCATTTCTTAACCCATAAAAATTTGGGAGGACGGATGGCGAAATGTTTTTCATTGTGGCTCGGGAGTCATCATCGACTATGGGAAATCCAAATGAATTGTCTCCATTCCTATTTCCTCCATTGTTACCTCTACCTCCTCCATTATTTCCTCCTCCACCTCTACCTCTACCTCCTCTAAGTCCGGTTTCTCTTTCTTCCGCCATGGTAGTTTCTTCAGAGACCTCAAAGTTCTCTGGTTCCTCTACCAAGGGTGAATGAGGAGGAATTTCTCCTTCTTTTTCAGGTGATTCTATTTCTTCAATTACAATCTGTCTCCCTGTAGAAGAAAGGAAAGAATCTCCTTCAGATTCAATAGATGGTATGGGAGAGTCAACTACTGCCTCTTGGATTCCAGGAATCCTAGAGCTTGGAGTATGAGTTGGAGATGATGAAGGTGTCTCTTGCCTATTTCTCGAAGTGGATGGAGTTGTGAAAATCGAACTTCTAGCTCCAGCTAAAAACCTTCCCCTAGAATCTCTTACTCTATGCATATCATTTTTTATTTTCCTTCAAGTCAGGTTAATAATTCTCTTTCTGATCTTCCAGGTCACTCTAGGTGCAAGAAGAGAGCATACTCAAGGAACTATTAAACCAATAAATTTCTCTTTTCTGATCCTCCAGATCACTCTAGGTGAGCATACTTTGAGAGGTTATTAATTTTCCTTTCTTGAAATTTTCGTGGTTTTTTTTTAAGAATTGGCTACCCAATTTTCACTTCCCCGACAGCGGTGCCAAAATGTTTGGTCAATTTAGTGTTGTCTAAATTGCTATCATAAATTGTCAACCCGGGGCTCGTAAGCCGAGGAAGTGAAGTGTACAATATATACTTAAGCAACCTTTCCTAGTTCTTTTTGTCGTTTTTAGTTTATGTGTGACTTATCTTCTTAATGTGATGTGATGAAGTTATAAACAAGCGAGTGAATGTGTGTTTATGTGGTGATTTCTAAAATGCTTCTTGAATTTAAAAGAGAAAACTTGAACAATAATTTGAAATGGAATTAAAGCTTTGAATAAAAGTAAAGCATCAAACAAAAAGACCAATGGCACTAGTCCAATACCTTTGCTGCTGATAAGAATGAAAATGACATCTATATTAACTCAGCTGAAAGCAAGAACACTATTCTAACTTTTCTATTGAATCTAAAGCAATGTAAAAATTAAGTGACAAATCACACTACTTAATTCTCTCTTAACATTCTGCCTTTAGCCAAATTGATCATGTGAAAAAGAGTTAGGAGTGAATTAGCAATATGAGTCTAAAACTAAATAAACCAAGCTGCAATTAAATGATATTTTGGTCCCATGAAAGTTAGTGAATTATGATAAAAAGAGCCATCAAGAGATTAGCAACTTGACAATACTTGATAAAATAACTAGACAAGGAAACTAACTAAGCAAGGAAACTAATGAAAATCGAAGCAAGAGTCAGCAGTTTAGATAAGACAACTTCAGATGCCACTAGTGTTAAAAATAAGGAAAAGCACGCTGTCCCGGGCTCCTAACAAAGCTGTAAAAACACATTGATCAGTAATGAAAAGTAAAGAAACATAAAGCAGCATAATTCAAAACTGTACATTAATATACATGGTGAATTAAAGAAAAAGAAATGCAGGAAAGTAAATTTAAAAGCTACTGTACAGTGGTTGTAGCAGACAGGGGCCCTCCATCCACTTCAACCAATTAAAAGATCAGCTACGCAGATAGAAACAGAACTGTCTTCTTGGAATTAAATCAACACATGATAAAACACAATGGGGAGCGTAAACGCTTTATAAAAGAGTCTTCAAAACAGAGTTTACAGTAGCAAAAGATTACTTCCAAAAAAACTAACTACTCAACATGTAGAAACGCTTTATTTATAGCAGGTACATCAACTGTCCTGTGCGTAAACTAAGCTAACTAACAACTAGGAAAAAGACACGTTCAGCAGCACCGTGCACGGATTTAGGGAACGAACATCATGGTTTAATAAATCCGCTGTTGGATTCTTGTCCCCTGCAGTCTTCGTGGCTAAAGAAGAGGCCAGCTGTGACTTACGTGCTCTAACTGAACACGTAGAGCCGTGCCACTGTTTGCAACCTTGCCGTTTGACCGGAGCTACTTCCACGTTGACCAGGGGTGTAGACGGCCAGTTTGGTTGAACTGATAGCACACTCACCATGTACACAGTCATACAAACTTGCCCATGTGGCTCTTTCCTCTGGAGGACACCTGGATCATAGCAAACAAGAAAATGGCTGCGGAATCTGGGATCGGCTGCGGAATCAGAGATCAGCTGCGGAAATCCTGTATTAGCTGCGGAATTGCAGCACTTGAACCAAAAATCTAAACCAACAGTCAATCATTAACACAATTAGCAAATCATGTTAAAAAGTCCTATAATGCAATGAATTGAACAAGTTGATGAAGGAAATGATGACAAAAGAAGGAAATGAGTAGGAAAAGGCTGTTGGGAGGATGGGTAAATGAGTGCAGGTTTGAGGCTCAACAAAGTCTTCGACAATGGGGTTGTAGAAGTCAAAACTATAGATGGGTGAGATTTAGTTTTCCTTGTGAATGGGCATAGCCTTAAATTATATTTTCAGCCCATCACAAAGGAAGACTTCATGCAACAAGCACAACAGCAGTCTGAACTTCAGTTGGTAGGTGGCTATGCCAACCTATTGTAATCTGATTTCTTCTTTCTTGAAATAAAATTTAAGGAAAATCCAATATTTTTCTATATAAATAATCAAAATAAGAAAAAATAAAAATAAACAAGAAAAAGAAAAAGAAAAATATTTTTTTCCCGTGATTGTGAAAATCAGTTCTACTGACATGATTGCAGAAGGATCAACCTGAAAACCAGCTTGCTGGCAGGAAGATCAGTTCTAATAAAATGGGAATGTTGCTTGATCTTTAAGATGTGTTAATTGTCACCAAGAAGAAGCAGGTTCATGAATAAGTGCCAATCCCTTATTCAAGTTTGGAATAGCTGGCATATAAATTTTTATTCAGGTAACACTCAATTCCCGCTGCATTTATTTTATGGATCAACACTATGCAGGCAGATGTCAGGTGAAATTCAACCTTTCTTCTATTCCCATTTTCGAAAAAATCCCCTTATTTTCTTCTTTTTTATCCCATAAAATTTACCATCCCTTTCTTCAAGGATTTTTTCCCTATCTGATTTCATATTTCCCTCTTTCCCCTTGAATTTTTTTCCCCAAAATCCCTTTTTCGATTTATCCCTCTTGGTGGTTTCACTCTTGATTTCCCTATCGTAATTTCCTTCCCATTCTAAAAATTTACCCTTTTTCCCACTTCTTTTTTGCCCCTCATGGACCGATTGTAGGATTTGATGTGAACTCACAAATCAGATCGAAAGGCATATGTCAACACCAAAGAATGGAAAATAAAACCTTCTTTGTATATTCAACAATTTTTTTAATCCAACCTATGAATTATATTATATCAGAATTTTCTTTTGGTTCCTGTTATGCTACAAATATCCTTGGTGCATGAATGTGTGTTCGAGTGCAAGAAAATTCAGTGCAAGCATGGGTAGTGCAAGCATGTCTAAGTGAAAGCATGCTCAGTGCAATAATAGTTGGCATAAGCACGTCTAGTGCAGGCACGTTTAGTACAGGAATCCTCACTGCTGAGCGTGCCCAATTCAAAAAACACATGTTCTGGTGTAGGAACACCTGGTGAAAAAATGCACGTTGAAGCTTATCATTTGTTTCACGAACCTTTGTACATGCATAATAACTATACGACTTGTAGATCATGGCATTCAGTTTGTATTATGATTAATGCTTTGTTTTATCATTTACTAATTTAGGAAGAAATTGTTTAAGTATAAAGATATTTTAGGTTATGAAACCTTATGTTTTCAATGAGTACTGAGTACACCTAATCTGATAATCACCCTATGAGTGATCTTAGTTATATATTTATTAAATGAAGGTATTACAGACTCATGTGCTGGTGTGTGTCTATGTTATTTAGGCAACGGATCGATTAGATTGCAAATACACAGACACTTGCAAGCAAAAACAACAGAGAAATACAATAAGAAAATACATGAACACAAGAAATTATAAAGGAGTTCACCCTATCCTCCAGGGCTACATCTCTGGTCCAATTCTCGGTGGTGGCCTTCTTTTATTGTATCTTGAAGCAGAGAATTACAATGAAGGAGCTCAATATGAGTCTCCTGAAATAGATTGGCTTGGCAGGGTGGCTCTTGGATTCCCCAAGCCCCTAGAGTACACATACTCTTTTCCTTACCAGCTTTTTGACCTCTCTGGTCTGATAGATCCTCTCAAGGATGGCTTGAATCTCTCAAGCTCTCTGGTGCTCGACGCTACCTTTGGTCAGCTCAGCCCTCTGTCTTCTTTCTGCTTTTTGCTTCACTGGTTCTTCTCTTCTCTGTATTTGTCTTTAGTGTTCCTCTGTGTGTGTGTGGGGTATGTCTTCTGCTGGCCTGTGCATGGCTTTAAAGCCACTCGAGCTCATAGCTATTCGATTCCTCTTCCAATTCCCTTGATTCGCCTGCTACAGCTTCGCTTGGAGTTCCCTATCTCGGCGTCGTCATCGGACTCATAGGGAGCGGCCACCTGTCCTCCTGCGAACTGCGCTAGCTTGCTTCGTCGGTTCATTTCCTCAGTTACGTTATGGGATGAGTCATCTTCCACCTTGGCAATCAAAGCATACCTCAAGTTCTCCTAAATCGTGGCTTAATCCCTCGTTAATTCTGTCTTCTCCATCGGACGCGATATCAGCCATCAAATCTGGATTCCTTAGATCTAACGCCATCTGCTCATTTCACGTGGTTGACTTGCTTGACCGTTAGTGCGCGATGAGCGGTGGTTTTCTCTCTCCTCCGCTTGCCATGCGTCGGGCGCTGAGTGGAATCGCTCCATTTCCACCAAAACTTCTTACCGCCCAAGGATGCCCCCAATTAATACTACCGGTTTTCGAAGCGCGGGGGAGAGGAAAAACCCCACAGTTTTCCTATCTCTCATGCGACCTAGTGCTCGGGGCTTCTCCATTTCGAGGGTTTTCGCCCAACAATGCGTGATTAATCAAAAACTCCCTCCATTTCCCAATCCGGGCTTCCCAGGGGTTAATTTCACCTCCCGCGCAGTCTCCATGGGCCTCGGTTAGCGTGCTTTGACCGAGGTCCTCGTCGTTCCACGCTAGCTGCCAACTGCCACTGGTTTAGAGGTGTTTTTTATCACTGTTCTTAATTCTTTGAAGTTTGTCTTGACCTAGTACAACCATGGCTCTATTAATCATTCTTTATGGATCCAATTCAGATCACGACCTTCCCACTGAAAAGCTTTTGGACCACCAAAAGTTGGTTTTCTTTCAAGCATCGACTAAGTGAGGGTACTGTTGTCTCACTTGTCCAATCTCAATCCACTTCGCACTGCTTGGCTTTGAACCCTTGAGTCCAATTCTAAGGTACTGAACATTTCCTCTGCGTGTTGTCTTCACCTTCCTGTCCAAGACTGTCTTCCTGTAATTCATTCAGATATTCAGGTAGAAGGTCATCAATGGAAGGCAATTGACTTTGCTCTTCAGGATCCTCAATCATTGAAGGTTCAAACAATCTCAAGCAATCTGCATTTATGACTGAGTAGATGTGCATGTAAGCTGGTAGATCAAGGCGAAAAGCATTTTAACCAATCTTCTCAAGTATCCTAAAAGGTCCATACCTGATAGGCTTTAGCTTTTTACCTTCACCTTGCATCCTGTCCTTGCTGATATACAGCTAGACCTAGTCTCCAACTTGAAAACTATGCTCCACCTGATGCTTGTCATGCCTAGCCTTGTATTTGGCTTGGCTCCTTTCCAGTTGTTCCTGTACTGCCTGGTGGATCTCCTGGATCTGTTTAATGAACCTAGTTGCCTTGTCCACATCACTATGTCCATCAACGGTGGTATCTTTACCAAAGACAAAATCCAAAGGAGACCTTGGTGTGAAACCAAAACAGGTTTCAAAGGGAGATCTCTGTGTAGAAGAATGCTTTGCTTCGTTGTAAGCATTCTGCACATAACACAAATGTTCATCCCAAAGCTTAGGATGTTTGCTACAATATCCTCTGAGTAGCTGGATCACTATCCTGTTAACTACTTCTGTCTGGCCATTGGTTTGTGGATGAAAAGCTGTGCTTTTTTTCAGTTGGGTATCCATAAGCTCCCATAGACTTGACCAAAACTTCCCCACAAATCGGGTGTGTTGATAAGATACAGAAGTGGGTAACCCAAAATGAACCCATACATTTTCAAAAAATAGTTTTGCAGTTTGTTCAGCTATAATTTGCTTATTTCAAGGTATCAAAATACACATTTTGCTGAACCTATCCACAACCACATACAAATAATCATGACCCTTTCTAGACTTAGGTAGTCCCCCAAAATAATCCATGGAAACACTTTCCCAAGGGTGAGAAGGAACTGGTAATGGAGTGTACAGGTCTAGTTTTCTATTGCTGGGATTGCTTTTGGCACACATAGTACACCCTCTCACATATCTAGAAAATGTCTCATTCATTTTTGGCCAAGAACAAAATCTTTGCAGCTCTGCAACTGTTTTACTTACCCCAAAGTGACCTGATATCAGAGAAGTGTGTGCCTCTCTGATTATCTTTACTCTCTCTATTTGTGGAATGCAGAGTTTCCCACAATGATATAAGAGTCAGTCCTTCACATGATAATCCAATTCTTCTACCCTTTTACCTTGACTTAAAGTTGCATATACATCTTTAAAGTCCATATCTTGAGCATATTGTTCAACGTAGCTTTCATGTAGTATAAAATTATGCTTAAGTATAGTAGATGCATTTATAATGGGTCTAGATAACATGTTTGCAACTTTGTTATGTATGCCCTTTTTATATCTGATGACTAAATGAAAACTGTTGTATGAAACCCATCCATCTGTAGTGGCCTTGATTGCTGCAATTTAGTTTGGGAGTGTAGATATTGAAGTGGTTGATGATCAGTATGTATTACTGTTCCACTTTTCACACTCTGACTAATGCATACAATTCTTTATCATATGTAGGATAGTTAACTACTGCAGGATTAAAAGTCTTAGAATGATAACATATGGGTTTACCGTGCTGTGTCAACACTGCTCCCATGGCATAGTCACGGGCATTTGTTTGGATCTCAAATGGTCTTTGTAGATCAAGCAGTGCTAGTATAGGTGCTATACTAATCTTTTCCTTCAAGGTGTCGAAGGCTTTTTGATGTTTGCCTCCGCACTGAAACACCTAGTTCAACCTTGTTAAAGCATGTAAGGGAGCTGCAATTGAGGAAAAGTTAGAAATGAACTTCAACCAATATTTTGCTGCTCCTAAGAAGCTTCTCACTTATGTAGCAGACTTGGGTTTAGGCCAATTTACAATGACTGCCATTTTAGAGGGATCTATTTTCAATTCACCACCCCCTACTATATGACCCAAATAGTTTAGAGATGTTTTGCCAAATTCACACTTTGAGAGTTTAACACAAAGTTTTTCTCTTTTCAAAACATCTAATGTCTGCTTAACATGCTTTAAGTGTTCTTCCCATGTTTTACTAAAAATCAGAATGTCATCCAGATACATAATAACAAAATCATCAAGAAAAGGTCTGAGTACAATATTCATTAATCTCATGAAAGTAGCAAGAGCATTGGTCAAGCCAAAAGGCATAACCAGCCACTCATACAATCCCTGCTTTGTTTTGAACGTAATCTTCCATGCAACTTATTCTGCAACTCTGACCTGATGGTATCCACTGTGCAAATCTAGCTTGGTGAAATAAACAACTTTAATTGATCTAAAAGAGCATCTATGCAAGGAAGGGGATAACAATTTTTTATTGTTATCTTATCAGTGCTCAGTAGTCAATGCAAATTCTCCACGAGCCATCTTTCTTTCTCACCAAAATGATTGGTGACCCACATGGTGATGTGCTAGGCCTGATGAACCCCTTCTCGAGCAACTCCTGCACATGCTTCTTGATCTTAGCATTCTCTAAAGCAAACAACCTGTACATTCCAATATTAGGAAATGGAGCATCTTTTTGGAAAATAATATCATGTACTATTTCCTTTTTCGGTGGCAGACCTTTAGGTTCTTGGAACAGAACATTATATTCTGAAACAATATTTTCTATATCAGCTTTCTGCTTAGCATCACAACCCTCAAATACATTAGTTTTATCAGGTTTCTTTTCCTTTACAACCATTAGTAAGAATTGTTTGCAAGAATTTATCATTCTTTTCATCTGCCCTGAGTTTATGAGAGTATAATTATTCTTGAGCTTATGAGCTCTCACAAAGTATTCGATTCCATCTTTAACAAGTAGATACTTGTTCTCAGCTCTATAGAAAATAGCCTTTCTATCATACAAGTAAGGACTTCTTAAAACAATTCCATATATCCAAAGGAATTATGTCTAACTCAACCTCATCTACAAATGCTAACCCAAAAGAAAACTTGAGTTTACGCTATCTAGTTGTTGAGATTGCAACAAGATGATGGAGCTTAGTGAAAAGAGTCGCCTTCACTAAGTGGGCCCGCAGGCTATTTTTGGCGCAAGTCTATTTTTAGACTATGTCTATTTTTAAACATATGGATCATGTCTATGGATTGCAAGGATGCTGTTTATGGATGATTGGTCAAGTTGGGAAAAATAGATGGACTTCTATTTTTAGATCACAGCGAGTGACTGCTCAGTCTAAATATAGAACAGTCAAATATTATTAGCTCATAATAATATTTAGACTATAAACTTTGTCTTATTCTCTTGGAGCACTTCAGTTTGAGCTACAGAGGTGGCACATGCAGCTGTCAGAAGGAAATACGCTTTTCTTATGAGTCAATTGAGTTGTTGCATGCAGGACTTCAGTTAGAACTCAAGTGAGTTGAGTTTAGTGGACTG
>APFE030006729.1:18014-80524 GCA_000404065.3 Pinus taeda | reverse complement strand
TTATGAATTAATTAAAAGAATGATTTTAATAATTTCAAAAATTAAGAAATAATCATGTGTCGACCCTTATATATTAGGGTTCTTTTGTTTATTTATTCCTAGGCGCTCAGCTCTTTCTCTCAAATAATCTTTCATTCATCTTTATCTTTCTGATTTGTCCTAATGATGGACCCCCTTTGGGGTTTGAAACGTCGGCAGAATGAAGTTGAAACTGTGGACAATCCGGAACATGAAGCTAAAAAAAACTTCCAAAGAGGCTTGAAATCCAACATCCCAAACCATAATAGCTGTTAGAAAACTGAGAGAGATTTTTGTACATGAGGATGTTATCAGAAAAATACTCTTTCCATTTTTGAAATTTTTTTCTCAGCTATTTGTAAACCATGTTTGAAATTACTGTATTGTATAGGGAAAAAACATAGTTTTAACTGACCACAAAATGAACATATGACGTGGAGGCGGGAGGTGACATGTAGGTGGGAGATAATGTGGAGGCACATGGTTGGAATAAATATTTTATGTGTTAGTGTGGAAAGAAGGCGCGGGAGTATATATGTGGCGGGGAAATGACGCAACGTGGGTAAATAAACATTCGTGGGAGATGGGCATTTTCGGAGAGGTGTAGGAGTGGTAAATGGTTTTAGGTGGGGGGGTGCGAAACACATGAAGGGAGGCCATGTTGCATAAGAGGGAAGAGGGAAAACAACTTTTCGAATCCCCCCTTGTGATTAATTGTCAGAGGGGTTTCTGAATCCAGCCCTTTCGACAACAGTCCGTGGAGCGCGGACTGAGGTCTCACCTGAGGTAGTAAGGGAGGGTGTTGGAACCAGGTTTCCGCACCCTAGGGATGTATTGATGAGGTCTAGAAAGGTAACGAACCGATCTCTCCTACTTGTACAGTTTCACGCAGTTATTCGACCTTTGCATAGCCCTTGTATCGAACACGAAGAGGCACTGACTAGATCCCTTACCCTTAGTATGTTTTATTATAGATCTGATTTAATTTAGTAGTTTTTAGCAATCATTCAATATTCATAAATTAGTGTACAAACATAAACCTTAAAGAGATACATAAAACTATAACAGAAGAATAACCACATAGATCTATGAGCATATGCACTATATCTTAGAAACACTTACCTTTATTAATATTTGGTTCCAATACAATCCAATTCCACCTTGCGCACTCAGCTACAAGGGTCCGTGCACATAGTTGTGGACTCTACTAGGCCTCTACACACACAGTTGTCGAGACTATTCTACTACTACGACCCTCAACTCAGAATTTAAAGAAAATATCTCCTTCAGAAACCCATACCTTTTAACATCAGAAAAAGCTACCTTCTACACTTAGAGCCTCGCTCTATTTATACATTCCCATGGTCCATAGACCATGGGTAGGATGACACATTCTAGATTAAATTACAATATTTTAGGGTGGACTACCCTTAGACTTGACCCATTACAATTCACGCTCTGTGCACTTTGCGGAGTCTTTATAATACCAATACCCAAAATTATGGCCTTTAAGCTCCAAAACCATTATGCAAGGGATCCTCTACCCAATAGGCCCCCAACACAATCATCGTGAATTGTCCCGAGTCACTCGTTGGTGCAGTGAGACGCGCTGCCAAGGCTTCGCGGTCCACCATCCCTGCCAAGGCTTCACGGTCCAACATCCCTGTGAGTGACGCACTACGATCTGTTGCTCCATCCTTGCATCCTGCAACACTTCTTCAAACTCATGCTCCATTGCCCCTACTAATTCGCTTAAATAATGATGCTCATTCTTCTCTGCTAGGTTAACACAAAGCAACCCATCATAGGATTTTAGCTCTAGCTGAGATCTCAAAGGCGTGAACTTTTTGGGAAAGCACAACAATCATGCGATCTCTGGTCCAATATACTCAATGTCTTCTTAAGCTTGTGTTGCATTTTTACAAGAGAGATGTTGCTGTCCACGAGGTCCCAATCTTCAAGTTTCGTTGAGGGCACGCAGCCTAGGGATGCACTTTCGAATGGAATTCTAACTTTTATCCCAAGGTTCACAATCTTGCCCTTATCTTTCATAGATCTCTTACGATACCACAGGTTTCGCAGCGACATCAAGACTTGTCCTGATATCTGTCTGGGAATTGCGGTAAATCTCCCACCATTGGCATTGGTCTCAGCAAGGCAGCCTTGGCTATCGACATTATGTTGTCCAGAAGGTCTTGCGTCTCTTTTGGTAATGTTGCACCCACTTGGCTTACTATCAAAGCATCAATGACGGGCCTATATCTATTGGATAGTGCAATAACTTAAGTCTCAAGATACCATGGTGGTGGATGACCAATTGTGATTTATAGGCCTGCTGATATTCAAATTCGACCATTCCCTCCTTTTTTGGCTCAATAATGCAATACTAGTGGTAGATCGTTTCAAATCTAGTTTTGACTCCATGTCTTAAATTCCTACTGTACGCTCCTCGTTGTCTGAAATGAACCATCTTGTCATGAACAGTGACCTCAATGGTCACTTTCCAGCTTCTCTGCATAGCAGTGCAGCCCCTTATGCGTGACTATGATTCCCTGAGATAGACTTGCCCTACGCGAAACCCTATTTCAGTGCAGCTTTCCTGCATCTTCGTTTATAGTCCCGTTCATTCTTTCAAATGCTTGGGATGCTGATACTATGCTTCGGTTGGTTAGTTAAATAGCTAACCCAATCGTGTAGGGCTTTAGGCGACTACCATTTACTCTTCCTGGGAAGGGCTCTCCATTAAGCTTGCTGAGCTGGACCGCACCTCTATCTATGACATCTTTGACCACATATGGTCCCAACCAATGAATTTGGAGTTTTCTAGGGAATTTTTTCAACTTCTTGTCATACAACAATATTAAATCGGTTACTTTGAATGTGCACAACTTGATATGGTGATTGTGCCAAGATTTCTCGCGCAGTTTCTGTACCTGCTGGTGGAATCCCACCATAAACCATTCTTCCTCAAGTTCTTCCATTTGTGTGAGCCTCTCTTCCAAGGCTTCACAGTCTGCCATGCTTGTTGTCGCTTCTATCCACAAACTGGGTACAATGTATTCCATTGGCATGATGACTTCCATGCTGTAGACTAACCTGAAAGGTGTCTGACCCGTCAATTTCTTGCATGCGGTTCTGTATGCCCATAGCATGGTAGGTATGCACAAATCCCAATCGGTTTGCTACGCATTACATACTTTGGTCAATACAGTCTCCAAAATCTTGTTGAATGCTTCTATGGTTCCATTCACTTGCATATGGTACGGTGTACTTTGCTGATGATACACCTGGAATTCCTCAGTGAGTGCGATGATAGTTTCATTTAGGAACTGTGTTTTGCAGTCACTCATTAGAATTTTTGGGCATCCAAACTGTGTCAACACATTCTCAAATAAAAATTTTGTAGTTGTAGTGGCCGTGTGATCCTTTACTGGTTGTGTTTCTACCCATTGAGTCAAGTACTCTATCGGGGTGATGATATAGCACGTACCTGTCTTCCCTTGAGGTGTGATGGGGCCCACAAAGTCTATCACCCATTTTTTGAATGGCTGCATTGTCATCTATGGATTTATTGGCATCTCATCCCTTTGCGATGGTTTCCCAGTCCTTTGACATATGTCACAGGCCCGACAGTACGCTTTCGAATCTTGATGTAGGGTTTGCCACCATAGTCTGACGTGAAGAATATTCTATGTTGTCGCCCATCTCGCATAATGTCCTCTTGCAGCCCCCCCATGTGCTTCTGTGAGGATATGTCTTTGTTCAAATTTAGGTACATATCTTCGTAATATTTCGTCATTTCCCATTTTGTAGAGGTGCCTCGCGATAACAGAAAAATCTACCGTGCGTACCACCAATTCTTTCTTCTGCTGGACTAAATATCCCTGCGGCATGGTCCGTGTGGTTAAGAAATGGATTATATCTTTGAAGTGGCCATACGCGACGTGCACTGCATAGAGTTGTGCATCAAGTAGTCCTTCCTCCAAATTTGTTGGCTCCTCACCATTCTCAATTCGGGATAGGTGATATAGGCCTGCATTTAAAAATCCTAGCTTTACGATGACCTCGAAGTCATTTTCTTGAAACAGTAATAGCCATCTACGTATGCACGCCCCCAACACAGGCTTGTTCACCAGGTATTTCAATGCGGAATGATCAATATACATCTTGAAGTGCTCACCAAGTAGATAGTGGTGGTATTTTTGGAGTGTGTATACCATTGCCAATCCCTTGTGCTCAGTAGTAGAGTAGTTCTTTTCATCTTTGGACAAACGTCAACTTGCAAACATGATCGGGTGATCAATTCCTTCCACTCCTTCCTTGAGGACCTACAAACTTTTCTTACAATCATCATTCGAACAATATGTAGCGTCCTTTTTCAACAACTGTTCCATTGGTGTCGTGATTTTTTCATAGGCCTTAATAAACTTTCGATAGTAGCCAGTGTGCCCCAACGTGGTGTGGAGTTGTTTGACAGTTCGCGACACTTCCAGATTGAGAATGACAACAATCTTCGTAGGGTCCACCATTAGGCCTTGTCTGCAGACCACATGGATGAGAAAATTTCTAAATAGGATGAGCAAGGTGCACTTCTTAAGATTCAATACAATCTGGTGTCATCGACAAGTGTCCAACATCAACTGTAAGCTTGCTATATGTTTCTTGACTAGCCCAAATATAGTCCAATCATCGAAATAGACCTCCAAAAACTTGTGGATGAATTCTTTGAACACGGCCACCACTACACGCAAAAATATTGTTGGCATGTTCTTCAAACCAGAGGGCATAGTAGTTTACTGAAAACAACCCCATTCGGTCGCGAAGGTTGTCTTGCTCCTATCTTCCTGCGTGATCTTGATCTAATGGTACCCTGAGAATCCATCTGTGAATGAATAAGCTTCTTTTTCACCAATATTCTCCAAGACTTCATTTTTAAACGATGTCGGGAATGGTTCGTGAACGCAGGTGTCATTAAGTAAGAAGATTCGAATTTCGCCCTTCTATTTTTTCTCCTACACTATCATACGACTCACCTAGTCGGACTCTTCCACTGGTTCAATAATTCTTGCTGCAAGCATTTTCTCCGATTCTTCGCGGACCTTTTCCTTATACTTCAGATTCAAATGGTAAGGGGATGTTGCTTAACTAGCTTCCCGTTCGGTTTCAGAGTAATCTTCATCATCCCTAGGTCACCGAGGATCCTTTTTAAGTCCGTGATTTTGGTTGGGAACAAGTCTTGATATTTGTGAAGTAACTTGATGACCTTATCCATCGTGGCATCATCTGAATAGTCCCCAAGTGTTGCGTACTTCGGTCTACATCTATACCAATGTTT
Source organism: Pinus taeda (assembly GCA_000404065.3). Lineage (NCBI taxonomy): Eukaryota > Viridiplantae > Streptophyta > Pinopsida > Pinales > Pinaceae > Pinus > Pinus taeda. Next base: position 75,171 of record APFE030006729.1, on the reverse strand, counting down.
ACTTGTTTTGTTTTCAGTGGCACAGTGATGTTGGGGTCCTCGATTGACAGTCCTTGAACTTCGTGACTCCTTTCTATTTCTTGAATAGTAATATTTCGGGGGATCATCATCATAATCCTCCACTTGAAAGTTGTAACATTCTAGGGCATGACTTAACTGAGGTGACCATACTGGTTGAACTATTTCCTATGGTTCCTGTGGTATTTTGAAAATGGTGGCTCCCATAGCTTGCAGCACATCATCAACAGTATCTGCCCATGGGTCTTCAAATGAGAGCGTTAACAAAAATCCCTCGTGCAAGACATCACATCACCAATACCATTTCGGAGTTTTGTCTCGATGTACCAGTTTCTTGGGATAACATCCAGGGTATGATAAAATAAATATACCCATTCAAGCTGAGGTTCTTCTCCATAGGCTTTGGTCGAATTTGTGAGGTGTATGCATGAGTCACACTACGTATTTCTCAGTTATTCATAGTTTTGGCTTCCCAAACCTCATCCTCCTACAATCGCGCCAGTTTTCAAAGCTTCCTTGATGTGTTCCCCACCATCGCGCAGGTGTCGTACGCAACACCCACTTTAATGCATCGAACCTTTGGTGCTCTTGTACCACACTCTTGAACTTGTTCAAGAATTCATCCATTGCTGTAAATCTATCATATGTTGGTAGATCTCGAGCTTGGGTTGTTACACAACGCAATGATTTAGTCATCATATTGGAATTTAGCATCGTCACTTCACTCAACTGATTGTGCCAGCTTTCATCTTCTTCATCTGAATCTGAAGGGCAGGAACCTATGTGCTCCCATGAGACCCTTCCACCTGTAGTTAGATTTAACCAATCCTAGTTTCGTGCAGTTATCTTGTAGATACAATCCATTTCCTCGTCGCCTCCATCTTCCTGCACGGGTTCAGTGTAGTGCTCTCCTTTTACTGGATCTAATGGAACTACTACGCATAGGGACTTTTTCTCGAATATCATCTTCCACTTTTTTATGTTGATGACTCCATTCATATCCATGGCCTAGTCTATTCCTGGAAACATGGGATAAGCTTTACTCCCATCTATAATCTCTATTACCTTGAAGTCCATTTTTGTACTCGCACCTTCGATATCCACTGTTACCCCTTGCAATCTCCCATTGGGCAAGATCTTTTCTTGGTTTGCCATTCGTAATTGAATAGGAGACCATTGTAACACGGGCCTGCCCATGTGTTCCCATGTTTGTTTTGGTAACACATTCGCGTCTAAACCCAAGTCTAAGATTACCTGATCCATTTCATACTCACCAATCTGCACTCTCAGTCTCATTTCCCTCCTAGTGTGCAGAGCATGCTTTCCCAGTTTCTGGACTACATGTGGTTCACCTGATCCTACGCACCTAGCAATCAGCTCTTGTAGTCCTTTGACTTCCTTATTGTCACGTATCAGCTTCATGCATGTCTCTAAAAAGGTAGTTAGCATAGAGGGATCCAGTCCTATCTCTGGTTGATCCTTACTACCTGAAGTAGAGGCCTCCGCGAAGCTCTTCTTAGCTTCCATAAACGTTTCCTTTACATGTTCCAAGTCAAACTCAGGTTCCTTTGTAGGAGCCTTGTGAGCCCAGGTATCTTCCTTAAGCTACTTCCCCTTATCTTCCCTCGTGATTGTGCCACTTCTGAGCATCATCTTCACGTTGGGGTCTTCTACGCATAGTTCATACCTCATGATTTGGATATTTTGTGTCGGAGTAGGCTATAGTACCCCTTTTTCGTGCATTTGTGTGATCAGCATCAGACAATCTACCATTTAATTATCAAACTGCTCACAGTACAGACAATATATTCTCGTTGGGTTTGGTACAATCATGATTGTAGTGCCTAGGTCCTCCACAATTGTAACAGATTAATTGTCGGCGGCCCCCTCCGGGCCCCATTCCTCCCCATCCTTGACCTCGCCATTGGAATCTAGCCCGCACTATTCCTATGGCTGGATCGAGGCTTCGCGTTTCTGTCTGCATTCGATAAGCTGGGGTCCTATCCATCATTAGCTCATAGCTCCGACATGTCTGCTCATCGTGGCCCACTGATCTACATAAATTACAATACAGTTGCTAGGGAGTTTGTGTATACTTCTGCATCAGGTGACAGTTGTCTACCATGTGCTTTCCTCTCACCTGACAGATCACACACTAGAGTGTGGGTGTCACACTCAGCCCTACTTGTGCCTCTGGTCTCAACGGCATCAGTCCCCCTCCTACCAAATAGTTTGCAAATATTGGACAATGATCCTTATCGTGACCCTATCCTTTACATTTTATACACCACACTTCTTCGCATGCCTCTGGCCGTGGTGCCTTATTCTGCTTCAAACTCTGCATCTCCAAGCATAGGTTTTGTAGTTGTGAGTGGATCTGTTGGATTCCCAATCCTGGATCCTATATCAATGTCTCATGCAACCTCATCACCATTTCCAATGATTCTGCCTGGGTCGAAAGCTTCTGGTGTGACAACGTCGTTCTCAAGTACGGTGTCAAAGACGCCACAAACCACATGTGGTGCTGCGCATCCATTAGCATCATATTAGGCTCATAAATTGTACTGTTCACTCTCTGATCTAGATCCTAGGGGGTCTCTCCTAGAAGCATTGTGATATCCTTAAATCCAATGATTGATTGCGTTTCTGATTTCGACTGGCTAAGTTCTTTGTTAATGTAATCTGAATCTCAGCTATTCTTGCATTTGGGTGATCGTTTGAGTGCTTGATATACCACGTCAATGCACAATCCTATAGCACACTTACCAAGGTAGCCTTCTTAATGTTATCATCCATAAGCCCTTGTACTTCCCACACTGCTCTTACCACAAACCAGAACTGATTTGGGTCCTCATTTCCTACTCCTTTGAATACGGGCAGCTTAATCGCGCTTGCCATATTGAACTGTTGGTTTGTGGAGGTGGTGTAGGAAAAGATGGAGGTGAAGGAGGTGAAGCCAGTGATGGCATAAGTGGAGAGGGTAACCATGGGATGCGTTGCCTGATCAAACTAACCACGCTCCTTGGAGACACCTTAGCACGCTCTTCCTCACTCACTCGTGGAGGTGAAATTAAAGGGTTGCTTCCTAGCCCTTCGATACCTTTGTAGACCTTTTCGATTCATGTCATTCCAATCATTAATGTAATCACCCTTCAATTTCCTTCTTCATAGTGTTACAGTGTTCCAACATTAGACATCCCTTAAGTAGATCTCGGTCTTGGCAACAAAGCCATTTATTAGCTTATTCGGGCCTGACCCAGGTTCATAAATGTTTAGCCAAACAAATCCTGAAACTATTGGTCCTTGCGGCAATAGTCCACGGAGCATGGACTGAGGTCTCACTCGAGGTAGTATGGGAGGGTGTTGGAACCAAGTTTTCGCACCCTAGGGATGTCTTGATGAGTTATGGAAAGGTCACGAACCGATCTCTCCCACTTGTATAGGTTCACGCAGTTATCCGAACTTTACATAGCACTTGTATCGAACGCAAACAGGCACTGACTAGATCCCTTACCCTTAGTATGTTTTATTATAGATCTGACTTAATTCAGTAGTTTTTAGCAATCATTCAATATTCATAACTTAGTGCATGCAAACATAAACCTTAAAGAGATACATAAAACCATAACAGAAGAATAACCACACAAATCTATGAGCAGATGCACTATATCTCAGAAACACTTATATTTATTAATCTTTGGTTCCAGTACAATCTAATTCCACCTTGTGCACTCAGCTGCAAGGGTCCATGCACACAACTGCAGACTCTACCAAGCATCTATGCACACAGCTGCAAAGCCTATTCTACTACTACGACCCTTGACTAAGACTTACAAACTTAGAGCGAATATCTCCTTCAGAAACCCATACCTTTTAACATCAGAAAAAGCTACCTTCTACACTTAGAGCCTCACTTTATTTATACATTTCCATGGTCCATAGGCCATGGGTAGGCCGACACATTCTAAATTAAATTATAATATTTTAGGAGAGACTACCCTTAGACTTGACCCATTACAATTCGCGCTCTACACACTTCGTGGAGCCTTTATAATACCAATACCCAAAATTATGGGCTTTAAGTCCAAAAACTGTTACGCGGGGGATCCATTGCCCAACAAGGGGTTTGAATTTGATCACTCGTCATTGATCCGAGTGAGTTGAATCATGGTCGTTGCTTCTTGTACACCATTTATTACAAATGACAAAAGTGTCACATCCAACCATATATTTATTACAACTTATGCTAATTACAATTCAATGATGCGATTAATTAATCTAAGCATACTTTAATTAACCTTTAATGTTGGATTTTAACTTGCAAGCATACTTTATGATTTTTTTCAAAGGTTTTATTTTTAAATTTTCTATTTTTTTCTTGAAAATCATTTGCAGAATGGAACATTATTTACATTATCATCATATGCAAAATTTCATCTAAAATCAAGTCATCCTATAAAATATAGGACTCTAACAGTGGCTCCAATGGGGATGGCATCCTCCCAATGAGGTGCCAAGGACACTATAGACTAGTAGATTGATCCGTTGGGTTGATCCCAAATTTGCAGCCTGTTCTACCATAAAATCTCCAAGACTGAAAAACTCTCAAACTGAAATCAAAACCATCCTACAAACTGAAACCTGAAATACACACCGAATTGGAAGTTGTACTGCTATCTGAAACTGAAACTGGCCATAATTCTTGAAAAATATGCTCATATTATTGAGCTTATTTGCACACAACTACCTATCCTACACTGCTGAAAATCATGTTGAATCAAATAATACAAAATTGCCAATGAAGCCATTCAAGTAGCTACTGAAATAATTGGACTTCTTGACTTCTTGTTAGCAAAATCAAAAGGACAACTTGTGTAATGTCCCTTAATAATAATAATCAATAATAAATAATAATAATAAATAATAATAAATAAATAATATAATATAAAGAAATAATAAACAATAAATAATAAAATAGTAATAGTTAATAAATAATAAATAATAATAAATTAATAAATTAATTACATGCTCTAAATAAATATAAATAAGAATAAATAGAAAATAGTAAAAATCGGTCAAAAAATAAAAACAGTAAAAATTAGTAAAGCTATCAAAAAATAAAAACAAAATAATAAAACAAGAAAGTAGTAAAGTTGCATGTTGACACATGGAGTGTGTGCATGTGGTTCCCCTTCCAATGGTTTCTCTATTTAATAGATGGGGAGGAAGATGAGAGGCATTCCATAATTCCATGATTCCACCATCCATTCTCTTGGGAGAATAGTGTTGTGAGACAATGGATTCCCTGGCAGTAGTATGTTGATTGAGGGCTTGGGGTGGCCAGTTGTAGCAATATTTTGTGCAACTAAGCCTATGGTTGGGTGGAGAGTTGTCCCCAAGACTTTGTTCCAGGTAGAAAAATTCAGCTAGAATTCAACTAGTGTTCCACAGGTAAGTTGTCTCTCTTCACTCATATTTTTGTAATTTAATGTTAACTAGTTGATAAATTGCTTATTGATTATGAATCGCTTGATTAATATAATTAATTATGTGTTGTTATTTCGGGGCTATTACAACTTGACTATTGGTCCAAAAAATCAAAGTTGTAATGTGTAATGGCAACTGCCGATGGATCTGGTCCTTATAGTGAAAAAATGGTTGAACAATTAAGCTGAGAAGAACCTCCATTTAGTTTTTCATAGGATCAATAAAGGCATGACTAATTAGTTTACCTTTTAGGCCTTCAATGATCAATTGAGCATGGATGTTTTTTCCAGTTGTATCCTCAAGTTTAAACCATGATTCCAACTCAGTAGTTTCATTCTTGTGCTAAAAGAAAAACCTCTCATCAATCTGCAAATCAAAATGAAATACAATCTCCTCTTGTTTTGGAGAAGGAATATTTTCTAAGAACTATTTAGGATCTTGGAAACTATATGACTGAATTTGAAAATTTGAAACTTCAATACCCTTCTCAAATATTTTAGCAATTAACTCAAGAAAATAAAATTTAGCTTTAGGAGAACATTTTCTCGTTTTTAAACAATGAAACATGGTCGTTGAAAAAGCTTCATCAATTTGAAAATATGCTAACGTATCCCCCAGTTCTTTCAAAACTTCACCATATATAGGGTTTTCCACATACCCTGTCATGTTTCTTAGCAAGAAATCTAATCAATATGCAGTGGAGTCACCACGAATTTTCTGCAAATATGGATTCTTTAACAGTGGAGTCACCCTAAAAACTTTGAAGCTCTAGATACTTGAAACATGGAGTTGCCAAGTGAAAACATGTAGGCTTCTTGTGTTCGATCACTGTATACCATCAGTAATCATATTTGGATCTTGATACTCTTTCCTGAGGAACATGAAATTCTCTTCCGCAGTATGGTCGCCACTATGTTATCACTCACTAATTTAATAAGGCTATGAAATAATTACAATGGTAACCACAAAACCTCTTGGAAGTTGGGATCTAGCCCTTTCAGCTTCAAAGAGGGATCTCTCTTTCACATTTAGATTTGTTTATATTGAGATATTAGGATAGTTATGAAAGTTCATAGTTTGGTTTTCACATTGGTTTGGTTGGAATAGGAAGGGAAGGGCATTCAAAAATGGAGTTAGAAGGGTTTATGATGACCAGATGTAGAAATAATCGAGCATAAGTGCCATAGGGCAAGCCAGGAATACTATTGGATCCTTGTAGTTTATGAGATGGAGAATCAAGAATAGATTAGGATTCACTTTAAATATAGAGAAATTAAGAACTCTATATTTAAACATTAGAAGAAAACATTGAATTTTCTTTAAGCCAGAATAGAGTGTTTTGAAACAAATTTTGAACCTAATTTTCTTAAAGAAAAGACATATCTGAATACATATGAAGAAACAGAGAGAAAAACTGAATTATAGTAAGAAGCACTTCACCACATAGATATGACACAGGAATCATGAAACAACTTTGTTGTATTAATGCAAATGGACACTAAATCTTAGTGATCAGCTTTACACTAATGGTAGTCTTTCTCAATCGAAGTCCCAAAATATATTACTTCTATTGTGAACTATTTATACAAATTCTTCACAAAATATCTTGATAGAAAATATCGAGATTCATTACAAATATTTTAAAACTGTATTACAAAAATAGGACTAAACTATAGGAAATTCAAAACTAATGAATCTAATTGGAACTATCTTTGAGGATTGATAGTGATAAGAAATAATAATTTGAATTTTATCGGAACTCTTATTTTATGAGATGGCATCCAAGTCACTAACTGTCCATAAGCTCTTTCCTCCCAAAATTCTGAAAAATGGAGTCTGGTGATCCTGTTTTATATCCCAAACCATAATAGATGGTAGAAAATTGAGAGAGTATTTTTGTGAATTATGGGGTTAGAAACAAAAACCTCTTTCATTTATTTACACTTCATTTCTACCTGCTCGGAAACCTCATTTTAAGACACTGACTAAAAATAGGAAAATTCGGGGAAATATGCCTATAAAGATTCATCCAAATATCCCAAACCATAATAGATGTTAAAAACATGAGATAGGTTTTTGTACATGAGGAGGTTATAAGTAAAGAATTCTTTCATTTTTTGAAAAAAAATTCTCGGATGATTGTAAACAACATTTGGAATTATTGTGTTGTATAGGGAAAAAAACATAATTTCAACTGACCATGAAACGAACACATGACATCGAGGCAGGAGGTGACATAGAGGTGGGAGATAATGTGGAAGCACATGGTTAGCAGAAATAGTTGACGTGTAAGTGTGGAAGGAAGGCGAAGGAGTAGAGACATTGTGGGGAAATGACATGATGGGGGTAAATAGATGTTCGCAAGAGATGAGTGGTTTTTAGATGAGGGTAGGAGTCGTAAATGATTTTAGGTGTGGGGGGTATGAAACACATAAGGGGAGGCCACCTCACATAAGAGGGAAAAGAGAAACAAATTTTTGGACCCCCCCTTGTGGTAAATTGTCGGAGGGGTTGGGGGGGGGTCTGAATTTGATCACTCATCGTTGATCTAGGCAGGTTGAATCATGATCGTTGCTTCTTGCACACTAGTTATTACAAATGAAAAAAGTGTGGCATCCAACGATAAATTTATTACAACTTATTCTAATCGAAACTCAATGATTCTATTAGTTAATCTAAGCATACTTTAATTAACCTTTAATGTTGCATTTTGACTTGGAAGCATACTTTATGATTTTCTCAAAGGTTTAATTTTTAATTTTCTATTTTTATCTTGGAAATAATTTGCAGAATGGAACATTATTTACAATAACATCATATGCAAAATTACAATTAGAATTAAGTCATCCTATAGAATATAGGACTCTAACAATATCCATATTTGATGGATGAGTATGATGAGAAGCAGATTTTCCCCATCAGTGAAGAACATCAAGGAAGAGACATTCATGGACATGAGCTACTAGTGATTATCTAGCAGGGGGAGAACATAGAGGAGCATGACTCAGATGAGGATGTTATGCATGATGAGATATCAATGGAAAAATTTTCAGAGGCTCATTTTAAGGCCATGATGGAGGAGAATGAGAAACCATATTTTTTTCCAACCATTGACGAGGAGTAGATAGACGCACATACAACCATCAAGGCTATAATACTTTCAGACACTGGACATCAAGAGGAGCTAGAGCATATCAGAAAAGAACTTACAATAATGAAGAAGCAGATCAAGTCACTTTAAGGTCAATACACTTGAGGAGATTTGATTAGCATGTGAAAAGTGAGGGGCCAAAGTATCTAGCATTCGGAAATAATTAGCATCCCTGACTAGTAAACTAGTGGAGTGTATTCCAAAGTTACAGGGTATCCCACTTCAAAAGTACATAGATGGATCTTGCAATTTTGTCAACTCACACTTATACATGGGAGGGAAAGGGGTAGATTCAACCCTATTAGTTGTCTGCGTAGAGTAGCAAAGGTGGAGCATGGAGCAACATCAAGATGATAGACTTGTTCCATGTAGAGACATTTAGGCATTTGATTCTTCCCATGGGATAGATTGAAGGGATATTATGAGTTGGTATCCTATTGATGGAGGGATACTTTAGAGGATATATTTCTCTAATGGAACAACATAGTAGGAGCACTTAGGCATGAGTGATGATGGTTGGACATGGTGGGATTGGGATCTAAGTGGATCTATTGTTGGTGGAGTGAGTCACTAACCTATTTAGGATCTTGATATTCATGGATCCTTTTATATGTTGGTTGAATGGAGGAATGGTGTAGTCCAATGATTCATATGGGATCCTGGTATTAGTATGAAGATGTGTCTTCTATGGGCATCTTCTATGGCCGGATAAAAATTACTGGAGGACAAGCTATCTTGGCATGGGAGGACTTGTAATATCCTCATTTTTAGTTTCCTTTATAATAAAACAAGGATGGATTTCTAAGGTACATGATGGCCATGTCACAGGAGTAGGATTACATCATTAGAGGTCCTAGAGAGGTTTGGAGGATATTTATGGGGAATGATGGCTTTCACTTGGAATATTCCATAATTAGGGTTAGTTTTGCATGACTTTCTTTTTGTTCTGTTACATTTCGATAATTCACATAAACAAGGTTATTATTGAGCCAAAAATTAATTAATTATGCTCAAGGTCGCATTCTAGGAAGAATATTTGATGGAACACCTTAGTGTAATAGCTTGTTGGGATTGGAATGAGAAAATATACAATATGTGATGTTGAGATGTAACTTCTAGTGGCCACAAAAGATATGGTGGGTAGTTTACCATTTTTCCTAGATTAAAAATGAATTTAATTAGTTAATTAAATAAAAGAAGGGTAAAATGATTAATTGAAGGAAACAGGCCAAAATTTACTTGAGTAAAATGAAATAAAATTGAAAATGACTTATATGAAGTCAAGGGGGGATTTTCTAGAATAAAAATAAAATAATAAAAGAAAATACTTCTAGAAGTTTGGATTTCTATCTATCATGCATTTTAAAGGAGCATAAGGAGATTGTTTGAGACATCTTGGATTTAAGCATTTTCTTTGTAGAGTTTCTGGAACTTGGGTTTCAGGATCATAGAGCCCCAGGGAAAAATCCCTTGGGTTTCCTTGTGTGTGTTGGATGAAATCCTAAATCACATTTGAGGAGATTTCATATAGAAATCTCACATAGCTTCATATTTATGAAAAAATTAGAGGGGCGATCACATATATCTCTAATTTAGGTGTTACTTCCTGTAGTAGTTTTGGAGGCTAGGACCAACATTATAACATCATTTCTTACAGGATGTGCTTTTTATTTTGGAGTTTTGCATTGTTTCTTAACTTTTGATCTGAATTTGTCATGCAATATCTTATTTTCGTAAATAAAATAAGATTGATTTTCTCATCAATATTTTCTTTATATTTCTTGTCGAGTTGTTGCAAAGTGCCATGATGTAAATTTCATGGAAAATTATTCGTGAATTTTGTAGAATGCTAAAGAATAAAAAACGATCAAAATTTTAGGAAGTAATATACGATATTTCAAGGAAATTAAAATTTTCTTGATATTTAGTGTTTTTGATTTGCATAAGTTTCATGAATTAGAAACAAATAGTGAAGGAAGTACCTTGAATGAGTGGAAAAAATATTTTTCCACCAAGAAAGTGTTAGAAATTATAGCAAGAAAGGCTCAATTTGAATTGTTCCTTAGCCAATTGAGTAATTTGATTTTCCACATCAGCAGGATGAGTTGGATTGCAGTTAGTTAGAGTGAAATGGCCTTGTATACTAGTTAAGTGAGTAAATTTGAGTTATAGGCTTGGAGTAGAGTTGTGCATGTAGTGATTCCTAAAATTTAGCAACTGAATTTATTTATTTTTAGTTAAACTCAGTTAATTGAGGTCAAGTAATTAATTGAGTGAATTGAAAGTCAGTTGAGTAGTAGAACTATTGTTAACTCACTGATCTCTCAGTTGAACTAGTCAATCAACTAAAAATAGCCTAGAAAAGCATGGAATATATATGGTGGTTTTCGTTGACCATCACCATTTCATATTTTGGCGAGGGTTGAAAAATGTCACCATAATCTCATTGGTGATTGTCAAAGGAGCCATTTTCAGTAAAAAATGATCTTCGTCATTCCATATGAATATCAGGGTATGATGGAATCGAACCATGAACCTATTTTGTATAAAGCAAGTGCTCTTCCATTGAGATTGCACGCTTTAAATATTTATAATTTTACAAATTGGACCTTGAATCTTTAGAAATTTTAAATTCTACAACTTTCAATAAAGTGAAAAAAATTGTAAAGTCTTAGCAAATCTTTTACTAAATAATGAAAATATCATTGAAGTTGCAGGTCCTTACCTAATGCTCATGGAAGTTATGAAAATTAGGGGGTGGGGGGGGAATAGTTACGTATAAGATAGTCAATATGTTTAGTTGAATACTCAATTAGAAGTGAAACCTTGAAGATATTTAGAGTCTATAAATGACCTAGAATTATTATACCTAAAATTCTATAACTAAATGAAAGATAGATTTCTTTCTTTTTGAATAATGTAAATATGTTGCAACAGTGTAAAAAAATTCCTTTAAAAGACTCAGATTTGCATGCCAAAGAGTAAAAAAACAATGAGTATATATGATGGATATGTTACTAATGAGCTACATGCTTGAATCCTACTAGCTATGGGGTCTAGAAAACTAATTGGGAGTTCTTCTCATTATTAATTAATTTAATATGTCAAAATACAACAATCAATAACAACAATCATGAAATGTAATAGCTAAACATATGTTAAAATTGTAAGTTTTTTTTTTGTCTAATATTCGTTACACCAACAAAATATCGAATGGGCATTCAAACACTTTCAAATCCACACCAATCTCGAGTATCCAAATATGCAATTGCATGGATACAAGGAAAGCACACTCTACGTCTTGATAACTATGTCCTCCCACAAATACTTCAACTAGCAAAGGGGTGTGTAGACATCATCAACATGCTATTCCAGTGAAGTAGAGAGCTAACCCTTGTAAAAATACATAAGAATATAAATCATAAGCTAGCTCCAATTATGTAAAGTAATTAGAGAGGAAGTTAGTGGCTAAGATCATTACTGCCACAAGGTATTCATCATGGGTAATAATTTGGGGCCAGAAAAAAGAATAGTGACATCAGGTGGGTGTGTGCGTGTGTTGACTTTAGAAAATTGAATTAGTTGTCTCTCAAGCACAAATACCCATTTCCAAACATGGACCATTTCTTGCAAAATGTCATTGGGAAATTGTCATGTCTACCTTGGATTCATTTTGAGGATATAATCAGGCTCTGGTAGAACATGAAATTCAACATAAGAATGCTTTCACTATTCCATGGTAAACCTTCATGAGCTTGAGGATGAGATTTAGAGTGTTTAACATTGGTTCTACACTTTAAAGAGTATGGATTATGCATTAAAGGACACCATCAACAATATTATTTTCATTTATAAAAAAAATGACAATTTTCTCTAAGTATAGTAATGCACATGTTTGGCATATCAAGAAGGTGTTATAGAAGATGTAGATAATTTGTGATCTCACTTAATCGAAATAAATCAGTTTTTGGTCTAAATGAAGTAAAATGCTTGGGCCATATTGCATCCAAAAATGGTGTGTTGATTTATCCAACAAGGGTGGAAGGTTCCAGTAGCTAACCTTGCCACCCAATAAGAAGGAAATTAAATCATTCCTTCATAAAATCAACTTCATGAAGAGGTTCATACCAAAATTTCTGAAATTACCAAACCCATTTTAGCCAAGTTGAAGAAAGACCAAGAGGCCAAATAGAATAAAGAAACAAAACATGTTTTTCAAGAAATAAAGGAGAGGAAATGTCTTCAACACCAATCTTGATAATTCCTAAATATGCTTTTAGATTTTCTCTTTTGTGGAATTTATCATGTCGTAGTCACTTTTCTAGTGACAAAGAAATATCATTGAGGTTAGCTACAGTAAAATATTGCCTAATGCATATAGGATTAGGATGGAAGAATCTAGATGGTCTAATCCTTAGATGTATGTAACCTCTAGAAGTACAAAAAAGGGATGAAAATGCACAACTGGTTCTATGGTGTACACTATTTAACAAAGATGACTGCGCACAAGTTTTGAGAGCACGTTACTATCCACATACTATAATTTATGATATGCATATGTTTGTGATATCACGTTAGTCTCGTCAACAATTTAAAAGAAAATGAAAGGTGGAAACCTTGTCATTGTAGCAAGTTCTAGTTGAAGCACATTTCCAACAATGGGGCTTGGAATTTATTGATAAATTCCATGAGAATTCAAGTAATGAGTGTAAATGGATTGTAACTGCCATTAATTATTTCTCTAGGTGGGTTGAAGAATCCCTTACAAAGAAGGTAGCCAGCAAAATGATAATTGACTTCATAAAAGTAAAGATCATCACAAGAGTTGAAGTTTCATCTAAAATCACTATAGACAATGACAAAGCATTCATATCCATTGAATTTGTGAGGTTTTGTTTGAATTATGGAAAATTCTCCCACTCATGAAATTATTATCCCCAAGGGAATAGATTAACTAATTGTAGCAACAAGAACCTAATTAATATTGTAATGAAGACCCTCAGAGAGAATAAGGAATGTTGGGACAACAACGTAATTTTTCCCTTTGGGAACATTGCACCACCAAGAAAAGAACTACAAGTGAAAATCCTTTTGAGATAGTCTACGAAATGAAGATGACCCTGCCCACCAATTTGAAGATTCCTCTATACAAACTGTTGCAACATTTCACTTCAGATTAGGAGGAAAAGGAGGAAAGCATAAAATATCTTGTTAGATAGGATGAGAAAATAAGGAAGGCTTTTGAAAAACCCACAAATTCTCAAGGAAAAATCAAGAATCATTTTGAAAATTAGTCTCAGATGAATTCACTCAAAGAATGAGACATTTTTTTGATGTGGCATAAGAGGCATGGAAATCGAGTTGATCATGGAAAATTTGGTCAATAAAATGGATGTCAAATGGATTTTACTATGTGTTTTTTAGCTACATGGAGGTTTTTTGATGCTCATACCCTAACAACTCACTTAAGATACCCAAATGGCAACGATAATTTAGAAATCATCCCTAGAGCTTGAGTAGGTTCATATACATTCCATTGCATGCTAATGCTCCCTTTCTAGTACATATATAAAGTCATGTTCTCAAGGAGAAAGGAAAGTTGGTCCATAACATTATGAAGGTAACCATTTTAAGGATATGCTCTAACTTGTTATTGAGTACCATGGAAATTAAACCAAGGAGTTAGATCAACTATTTAATACCAATGGTGCTCGACATTTTTCAAGTTCCATGCTAACAAGTGCCTAGTGCAAATTCCCCTTGGTGAGGCTCACTAGTCTACACCAACGATTTTACTAAGGATGCCATCCATGATTTGGGAAAGCATACCTTTGGTTTTCTCAAGAGTTTTTTCTTAGGGAAAAAATAATATTAATGGAAATTATCAATCAATAGCTTTATTCTAATCCCATGTGGTTTTTCTCAAAGTATCTTTTGCCTTTATTCATAAAGGCATTATACCATTTCAATCATTTTTCAATAGTCTTTAGATGAACCAAGACTCACAATATGGTGTCAATTTAAATATCTCTAGGAAAGGTCAACCTTTTGCATAATTGTGTAATAGAGATTCATCATAATGGGTAATCTACACTACTTACTGTGAACCAGCTATTGGGCGTAATAAAAATAATAGAGAATAACATCCAAAGATGTTGCTAATTGATAATGGTAATTGAAGCACAGTCACTTCCAACGTTCAAAAAAATTGAGAAAGATTCAAGAATGATAGCTTATCATATTCAATGAGGATGCTATCCAAGAGATATCCTCTAAGTAGTAAAGATTAAGCATACAAGATCTAGATGACACAAAATGAAAGAAGAGTTGTGTTTATACCCAAAATGGTTCTCTTGTGATTCATTGTTAGACCAATGTGGATATATCTGTTAAGAAATGTGGTATCACCTTTAAACCTAACTCCATTCTAAGTTCTCTCAGAATGTCAAAATCCTTAGGTGGTTGAAATTTGATCTCATCAACAACTGGTTGAGAAAAAATGTTAACAAATGACACCAAACATTCCAATGCCACATCATTTTCTAACTTCTACATAGTGCATAACATTTGATATTACATTAAATGGAAGTCAACAATAATAACACACGATTTTAACGTGCGTTGTCTTGTCTAATGTTGGATTAAAAGAGCTAGTCTTTGATAAATGGGAAAGGAAAATTACAGGATTCTAATATTTCTCCTTTTTAATGATAATTATCTCTTCCCACAAGTACTTCAACTAGAAAAGGGATGATTTCTCCTTTTTAATATAGGGGTGTGAAATAAAGGACAACACAATTTAGATATGAAAGAGATATTCTTTACCATAAGACACAATTGACGTGTAGCTGATGTAACAACCTTTTGAGACTCGAGATCAATCACATCATAGCCTTGCAATAACTTGGTATACATTGTTGGCACCTAATAAAATAAAAAATACTTTAGTTTAGGAGGTAATAATTGAATGCTTATTTATGTCCACACATGACATTCATCTTGAAAAATGATCATGGGGTACAAAAGGCCTACATATTACTAGCATTGTCATAATCGAAGAATAAAAACCCTTTCTTATGAAACAGGGTCAGTGCCACATTCTACAAGAACAAATAACAAATTCAAAAACAATATGCCTATTCAATAAGAACATGATGAATCTTGTTATCACACTTTAAATTGAACAACTTTTCTTGTTTCAAGAGAATCCTAGAAAACATTAATTGACAATTTGGAAAATAATGTCCATTTTTTGGATTTTTCCTTGAATTTGTATTTTTCATGTATCTATATGATGGAAAACAATAACGCAAATGAGACTAAATGAACACAGTCCACATAAAAATGGTTTTAAACTTTTATTTTTGAATATCTTACAATTGTGATAATTATCATCAACACATGTATTTACTATCCTTTGATAACACTACAGTTTGATAAATTAAAAGCAATATAGCTAAAACACAAACAAATATGTTACGACATGTAAAATTGCTTGCCAAAACCCTCATCGTATTTGTAGTCATGTGCTTTTTCTTTATTTTTATGACACTCACTACTTCCAAACTAAGGAAAACATGGACAAAGGTAAAAATAACTTGGTGAAGTTGAAGGATCTATTTTCCTTATTAACATCTTCCTTTGACAAGGATATTGGTCACCTGTAGGTCTTTGGGAACTTAGCACTGGATATTAATTGGATGAATAAACAAGGTCAGATTCAAAATACTTCCTTATCTCCCTTAGTTACCCAAATGAAAGAGCTCTCTAGGCAGTTCCAAATGATCATAATCTCTCATGTGTTCAGAGAACTTAATAGGACAACATATAATCTCTCTTAGGAAGGACTTCAGTTGTAGGAGAACTAAGTTCTGGAGAACGAATTCCTTAGTGGTCATTTATCTTATTTAAAAGAAAGGCATAACAAGTTACACAACGTGGAGACCTTCCTTTTGAGCATTCATATCAAACTATAGTTGTTTAACATTTTTAATTTGCAGTAAGCAAAGAAAGGCAATTTTATTAATGTTCAACAAATGCCAAAACACATATGCCAATGAGACTAGAATGTACAATCAGTAATTATAAATCTATATGGGTGTCATGGGCTACCATGAAATCAAAAAGAGAAACCTTTTTAGTTATGTTAGAGTTCACTTGTGCCAAAGTTGTAATTCTAAATTTGGTTTCCCTTTACAGACCACTTCCACACAAGTCTCCCTAAGATCCCACTTTTATCAATAAATGATACCCACATTTAGTGAAAAAAAGCACTAGTGCAGTTTTAAGGCTTCCTAATCATTAGGGAAGTTGAGTGTTAGGATTAATTGTGACATCCTATGTACTTTTAAAACTCCAATACACCATATATAATTCCTATGTATTTGTGAAACTCCAATACAAAATCAATATTACTAGGAGTCATCAAGGCCAACAAATATATCTTCAACCATATAAATAGTGAAGATATGCTTGTTTACTAGTGATGAGATGCTACATAATATGATTTGGTACAAGTATTTTTTTCTACAAGTTTTTATATGCTGGAAGAAATAGGCCTATAATGATGTAGTTGAAAATGTCACTAGGGGGCAATACCATACCACGTGGGTTCATATTGGGGGATATATATTGAGGAAAAAATGACACAATATATTGAGCATATTATAGGGGGTAAATGGTTTTAATATTGGTTGGTATAATAAATTGAGCTCAAGGTTAATGAAAAAATATAAAGAGGTATAAAAAATGCTAATGAAAAAAATGGAAACCTATAATATCTAGTGAAAGTATGGGTTCTTTAAACATGGAATATTTATTGGGTTCATATTGGCAGAGGGTTAAACAATGTGATTTTTAGAGTTATTTTCCAATATGTAGTCAATTTAAGGATACTTTTTAGTATGCCATGAACACACGTGCTATGTTAGAGGTTCATTGAGTGAATCCTCCGTGAACCAAGTAAGGGATATACACATACTACTTGACTATAGATTGGGCTGAAGTAAATCTCACTTTTATCCAATCATCCCCATGCCATATTCCAAGCATGAACGTGGGATTATATGGGTTAAGACAAAATAGGACCAACTAGGGATTTTAGAACAAAAGCCATCTCAAGCCTCTACCACAATGATTCACCTAAACCGCTTCAAAAATCACTAAGATATAAACAAGCATGGATGCCTCCAACTTCCTTCCCAGATCCAAGGTAATTTTCTTATCCCCACCCATTCATCAAGAGTTCCAAGAGAAATCCCATTTCCATCTTTGACTCTTGTTAATTTTCCTAATACCACCTCAACCAAGATACAATTCTATGAGGCATCCAAAGCTAAATCAAATAGAAAACCCACTACATCATGGCTATCTAGAAAATAACAAGGCAAGGCTAAAACGATTATCAATCCAAGAAAAACTCCATGCCAATGAAAATAGAATAACCAAAAAAACACATGCAAGTACCATGCATCCAGAAAGAAATAGGGAGATCACATATGCAACCTGTTACTTGCAAAGTATCCTTGTTGTATTTGTTGATCCAACCTTCTTTTCCAGTTTCCTTTGATTATTTTCTTGTTCATTTCTTACCTTCTCCATTCCAAGTGAATGTTAGAATGCTCCAATAATTCTCTAAGTGTGCAAGAGTGCAAGAGAGAAAAGCTAAAACTGACCAAAAGATGTGAATTGATTCTTTGATATCTTTTTATCATTAATGTCTAGTCTCTTCCTTTCCTTTTTCTTTTTTCTTTTATTTTCTTTTATTTTCTCTCTAATTTCCCTTGCATGAATATTTATGTCTCTTCATCTCTATTTTATCCTATTTTCCTTTATTTCTTATATTAAATAGAAATGTATTGCCTCTTTGGCTTTGCCAATTTATTTTCCAATTTCCATAGAAATTATTAAACCACAATTGAGTCCCACTATAATGTTTGCACAACATTCAACTTGGAATACATGTCCCATGACCTTGGTTTTATTTTATTTACATGGAGTTGTTACAAACCCCTCCCCCCTGGGGGAACACCGTACTTGGTGTTCGATGACACTTATAACCAACAAAATATACTTCCCATGGAGCTTTATAACACAACTCGATGTAGTAATTACAAAAAACATTTGTTGAAAACCATATTTCTTATTCGATCTTTATAACACAACTCTATGTGACATTTATAATGATATATATACACCAAAAACTCATACACCAAACACATTTTATCAACTAGAAAATAAGGAAGGATACAAAGACTGCATCTGATTATCCACCTCCCATGTAGCTTCATCAGGCCCAAAATGCTTCAAATGAACTTTAACCTTCTCTATTGCACAGTTCTAGAGCATGAGTTGTTTCTACTGCAATATGAATTGTGGCTCTAGTTACAACTCTCCCTCTAGTTCCACTTGCAATATAGACCAATCAATCACATAATTAGCATCCTTCTCATATCTCTTAAGAAATGAAACATGGAAAACATCATGGACTTTCATTTTTTGTGGTAGTGCAAGTGTGTAGGCCACTATTCTAATTCTCTCTAGGATCTCAAAAGGCCACAATACCAAGGTTCCATCTTGGCACATGACCTAATCCTCAAGGAGCTCCTCTTGGGCTTGATGCACAAGTACACATCCTCCTCAATCTGAAACTTCTCCAATTCTCTATGATGATTTGTATAACTCTTCTAACTATCCTATGTTGCCTTTAGATTCCTCTTAATAATCGGCATCTCCTGCTCGATATTAACCAACATATCCAATCCAATTAGCACTTTGTTCACTGGATCACTCCAATTAATAGGAGTATTATAACTCTTCCCATAAAGATCCTTAAATGGACTCACCCTCAATGATTCTTGATACCCATTATTATATGAAAAATTTACTAGTGGAAGATTCTTCCACTTCCTCTATTGATGCATGACATACATCCTCAACATATCGTCCAGAATCATGTTAACCCTCTTTGTTTATTCATCTGTCTACATATGATAAATTTTACTAAACATTAACTTTGTCCCCAATCTTCCAAAAAAATCCTTCCAAAACATGGAAGTGAACTTGGCAGCTGAGTCTGATACATTATTCTTCAGAACACCATGTAATCTCACTAACTACCTAATGAATATCTAAGCTACCTCACTAGATGAATTCATAAACTTCACTGCAATGAAGTGAGCCAACTTGCTCAACATGTTAACCACAACCATGATGGAATCATGTTGCCTAAATGTCCTCAACAAACCATGGAAATGACCTCCCATTTTCATTTTGGAGTTGAAATAGGTTATCACAAACCAATTGGATGCTTGCATTAAGCTTTCGCCTAGTAATTGTCCAAACAATTTGCAAGAATCCTAGCCATCTCTTTCATCAAATTTGGCCAATATTAGAACTCCTTAATAGTTGTCAAAGTATTACGGTATACTGGGTGGCCTAAATATGTATTGAGATTAAAATCTTTCAAGATAATCTTCTTCAGCTCACTGCTATCTAGTACATAGATCATGTTCCTAAATCTCACAAATCCATCTTCCCTGAGGTGATACTCCTCATCTCTATCACCCTATTGCAACCTATGCTTAAACTGTTGGTACCTCTCTTATGCCGCCCTGCATGAAAGACCCCCTCCTACAAATCTATCCGATAAGAGATCATATATGAAATATGATTCACATGAACTATCCTACTCAGAGAATCTACAACTTTATTCTCCTTTCCCTTATTGTACCTAATCTCAAATTCAAACTCACTAAGGGTAGAAAACCATCTAGCTTATCTAGAATTCATATTGGGTTGGTTAAACAAATTCTTCAGTCCATATGATCACTCATTAGAACAAACCTTCTACTAAGGAGATAATTTCTCAACATCTTCAATAAATGAATGATAGCTTCCAACTCAATATCATGAGTCACATAGTTCTTCTCATGCTCATTCAACTTCCTTGATTTATAGCAAACTACCCTCCTTTCCTGCGTGAAGTCTCCATTGATTCCTTCCTTGCAAGAATTTGTACATACCACAAACAACTTATCAGAGTCTAGAATATTCAAGACTAGAGCATTTGTAAGAAAATCCTTCAAATTCTCAATACTAGTTGCACACTCCTTAGTCCATTCAAAATTTTTCCCTTTTCTCTGCAAGGATGCGATAGGATAGGCGATATTCAAGAAGTTATTGATGAACCTACTATAATAACCTACTAGTCCCATGAATGATCTAACCTCATCCACATTCCTAGGAGTTCGCTCCTCCCTTCCTTAGAAATAACATGTACCAAGTAATGAATCTAAGTTTGAAAGAAAATACACTTTTTTAACTTGGAATATAATTGAATCTCTCTCAATAATATCAACACTACTTCTAGGTGTTCTAAATTATCTTCCTCATTGTTTGAATATACCAATATATCATCAACAAATACAATCACAAACTTGTCTAGATAAGGGCACAACACATTGTTCATCAAACACATGAAGGAGGTCGGAGCATTAGTAAGACCAAAAGGAACCACCATAAACTCATAGTTTTCATATCTCATGAAAATTCAAGTCTTATATATGTCTTCTTCTTTGATGCACTTGATGATATCATGATCACAAATCAATCTTTGAGAACACTATTTCTCCCTTCAACTAATCAAAAAAATCATCTATATGTGGAAATTGATACCTATTCTTGATAGTCACTTTCTTAAACTACCCATGAACACAATCTGAGAGTACCATTCTTCTTCTTCTTTACAACACTAGTGCATCCCAAGGCTACAAACTTGGCCTAACATATCCCTTATCAAGCATTTACTTAAGATGCAACTTTAGTTCCACCAAATCTAGATTAGTCATCTTCTACAGTGCCTTAGATGCTTTATTTCTCATTGTATAAACTCAATATAAAATTACACCTCTATGATGAGGCAACTCTAGAATATTTGTAGGAAGCACATCTTGAAACTGTTGCAAAATAGGGTACCTCTTCAGGACTTCATCATCCTCATCCTCTTTCCCTTTGTCACTGGAAATATGAAATGCAAATAATACAAATTCCTTCCTGTAACTTTGATTTTCTTGCATATCTATAACCTTTATCACTAATGTAGGCTTCTTCATTCCCTGCAAGGCTCACCTTTCCTTATCATCATCCAGGCACTCAATAGATTTTTCATAGGTCTACCTTATTCAAGTGAATGAACAATAAATCCATGCCCAAAAGAATATTACGTGAACCCAAGCGAAGCACATTTAGATGTGCTGAGGTAGATATACCATTGAGCTCAAATGCACAAGATCTCACCCAATGTTGAACTCTTCTCTTGGTCCTTGTAGCCAACTATACCAACCAAGATTATGCTTCCACTTCTTTATTCAAGAAACATTTATCCACCAGGCCAGGAATGATATAGCTATAATTCAATCAAAGTTCAATCAAAATACATTCCATCTTGATAATGGCTTATTGGTGATTAGACTACCTATTATCCACCACTCGATAAATATGAGGAATACTTTGACCAACATCCCCAACTATATGTACCTCTGAGCACTGAAAATTTGAGTCCTACCACCCTTATGTGATGGAAAATCCCTCCTACGATTCTCTCCACCACAAGTCCAACACCTCAATGGACTGCTACCATCACCCTTATTCTTCTCCTTAGAATGAAACCCATGTCCTCTCTCAACTTCATTGAACTTATTATGATATCCCATATTCTCCTTGTCACCTACATATTAAGATCTTCCTCGATTCTTAGGTCATTTTCCTTTCGTATTCTCATTACCTTTCTAGTCACGATTGTACCTAGGATTACACTTAGACTACTCATAACAATGCTTCAACTTGATGATGACTTCCTTCAGTTATTGTGGCTCATCATACTCAATCTAATCCTTGAATGTTGATGGCAGGTCGTTGATGAACCTTTGGACCTTTGCCTTCTCTTCCTTGAGGTCGGGCACATACCTCAATAAATCTAGAAACTTCGTCATATACTCTTAATTTGTCATGGAACCCATTTTCAGCTCATAAAACTCCTTGGTATTTCCATTTTAATATCTCTCAAACAAGTACTTATTCCTGAAGTTTATTTTAAGGTCATGCCAACTCAGCTCCTCCTCCTTGATACCTATAACCTGCTTAACATCTTCCCACCAAATATATACCTTTCCCTTGATATTGAATATAACTACCTTGGATTTGATGACCTCCCATTTTCATTTCAGAACTGAAATAGGTTATCCCACACCAGCTGGCTGCTTGCATTAAGCTTTTTCCTGTTGACTGTCCAAACACTCTGCAAGAAGCCTAGGAACCTCTTTCTTCGAATTTAGCCAATATTAGAACTTATAAATAGTTGTCAAAGTATTTTGCTATCCTGGGTGGCATAAATATGGCTTGGCATGGAATTCTTTCAAGATAGGATTCTTGAGCTCATTGTTATCTAGTACATAGATCATGTTTCTAAATATCACAAATCCATCTTTCTTGAGATGATAATCCTCATCTATATCACCCTTTTGCAACATATGCCTCAACTATTGGTACCTCTCATCATGTTGTTTTGCATGCAAGGTCGGCTCCTATAAATCTATCTGATAAGAGCTCACAAATTAAATATGATTCACTTGAACTATCCTACTTAGGGAATCTACACATTTATTCTCCTTTCCCTTACTGTACCTGATCCCAAAGTCAAAATCACTAAGGGTAGAAAGCTACCTAGCTTGTCTAGCATTCATATTGGGTTGGTTAAATAAATACTTCAGTCCATTATGATCACTCATTAGAAAAAACCTTCTGCTAAGAAGATAATTTCTCAACATCTTCAATGTGTGAATGATAGCATCTAGCTCAATATCATGACTAGAGAATTTGTAAGAAAATCCTTCAAATGCTCAAAACTAGTTGCACACTCCTCAGTCCGTTCAAATTTTTTCCCTTTTCTCTGCAAGGATGTGATAGGATAGATTATCTTTGGGAAGTTCTCGATGAACCTCCCGTAATAACCTATTAGTCTCGTGAATGATCTGACCTCATCCACATTCCTAGGAGTTGACCCCTCCATGATAGCTTTAATCTATTGTGAGTCCACTTCAATCCCTTCCTCAGAAATAACATGTCCCAAGTAATGGATCTGAGTCTGAAAGAAACTACTACACTTTTTCATCTTGGCATATAATTGAATCTCTCTCAACAATATCAACACTACTTCTAGGTGCTCTGCATTCTTTTCCTCATTTTTTGAATTTACAAAAATATCTTCAACAAAGACTAACCCAGACTTGTCTAGATGAGGAAACAACACGTTGTTCATCAAACACATGAAGGAGGTTGGAGAATTAGTAAGACCAAAAGGAACCACCATAAACTCATAGTTTCATATCTCTTGAAAAGTGAAGTCTTATAGATGTCTTCTTGTTTGATGTGCACATTATGCTATCATTATCATAGATCAATCTTTGAGAACATTGTTTCTCCCTTCAACTGATCAAACAAATAATCAATTGTGAAAATGGATACCTATTCTTGATAGTCACTTTATTAAACTACCCATAATAAACGCACAATATGAGAGTACCATCCTTCTTCTTCTTTACAACACTAGTGCATCGCAAGGCTACACACTTGGCCTAACATATCCCTTATCAATCATTTCCTTAAGTTGCAAATTTAGTTCCACCAACTCTGGATTAGTCATCTTGTATGATGCCTTAGATGCTTTATTTCTCATCACATCAACTAAATATAAAATTACATCTCTCTATGAGGAGGCAACGCTCGAATCTTTGTAGGAAGCACATCCTGAAACTGTTGCAAAATAGGGTACCTCTTCAGGACTTCATCATCCTCATCCTCTTTCCCTTTGTCACTAGAAATATGAAATGAAAATAATACACATTCCTCAACTGTGCTTTTCTTGCATATGTATAACCATTCTCACTAAAGGAGGCTTCTTCTTTCCTTGCAAGACTATCCTTTCCTTATCTTCATCCAAGCACTCAATAGCTTTTTCATAGTCTACCTTAGTCATGTGAACAATAAATTCCCAAAAGAATACTATGTGAACCTAAGAGAAGAACATTTAGATGTGTTGAGGTAGATATACCATTCAGCTCAAATGCACAAGATCTCACCCAATGATGAACTCTTCTCTTGGTCCTTGTAGCTAACCATACCAACCTAGGTTTTGCTTCCACTTCTTTATTCAAGCAACATTTATCCACTAGGTCAGGACTGATATAACTATAATTCAATACAAGATCAATCAAAATATAAATAACTTGATCAAAAAGCTTACATTACATCTCAATAATGGATTCATTGTGATCAACCTTCCTGTTATCCACCGGTACATAAATCTGAGGAATAATTTGACCAACATCCCAACTATATGTGCCTCTACGCACTGTAAATCCAAGGCCTACCACCCTTATGTGATGGAAAATCCCTCCTACAATTCTCTCCACCATAACTCAAACACCTCAATGGATTCCTACCATCGTCCTTATTATTCTCCTTAGAATGAAACCCATGTCCTCTCTCAGCTTCATTGAACTTCTTATGAGATCTTCATTGCTTCTTAGGTCACATTCCTTTAGTCTTCACATTACCTTTCTAGTCACGATTGTACTCAATATTACACTTAGACTACTCATAACAATGCTTCATCTTTTGGGTGACTTCCTTCAATGACCGTGGCTCATCATACACAATCTAATCCTTTAATTCTAATGGCAACTCATTCATGAACCTTTTGAACTTTTCCTTCTCTTCCTTGAGTTAGGGCACATACCTCAACAACTCCATAAAATTGGTTATATACTCTTCAATTTGTCATGGAACCCATCTTTAGCTCATAAAACTCCTTGGCCTTATTGTTTTAGTATCCCTCAAACAAGTACTTATTCCTGAAGATTATTTTAATCTCATGCCAACTCAACTCCTCTTCCTTGATACCTCTAACCTTCTTAACATCTTCCTACCAAACATGTACTTTTCCCTTGAGACTGAACATGAATACCTTGTATTTGATGTTCTTTGAATAATCATGCAATCTAAAGAACTTCTTCATCCCATGAAACCATTCTCTTGCATCTTATGACTTCTTCACATCCCCATCAAATATAGGAGGCTTCGCTTTCGCTAACTCATCTATAAAGTACCCTCTCTCACTCCTCCTATAAGGATGCTAGTAGTATTGAAAATGATATCTCATAGAACTAGAGCTATAATAAATCCATGAATGTTAGCCTTCTTGTAGAATGTATCCAAAGATATGCCACCTCTAACTATATAATCTCTTTCCATCATGTATCTCCTCTGAGACGTTCAACCATATAACCCATTTTTATTCTCCTCCTTTCTATCTCCATGATTTTTCCCCAACCGTCCCTGCTTCCACAAATATTTAATGCTCTGAGGAATCGATGTATTGACTTCTACTTTCTTTTCTTGAACTCTAGCAAGCCTTTCTTGTTCCTCAATCAACCTCAGTCATTATCTGCCTTGCAACTTATAATTTGTGTCGTCAAACTTCTTAGTGTATCTGCTAAATCAGGAGAGTACTCTTCCCCTTTCTGCTCAGTTGACCTTTCCCATTCCATTGATTTCACATCAGGCCTGTAAGGGGAGTCATGTGAATTGTATCCCACCACTCTTCTATTCATCTTTATTCTTCTATTTCCTGCAAACGTACCATGTCAGATAAACCAAATAGAATACATAATAAAATAATACCTCATTGTATCTCAGAGGAGGCTATTGTATCTGCATAAGCCAATCTATATTAGCATGACACTAGATGAAAAGCATATCAATTCTTACATAAATATCGTAACCATAACCATAACAATGCATGAACAAAAAACACATTTAGCCCACCCAGTCCAAGTGTTTGAACCTCAAAGCTCTGGTACCACCCTGTGATGCCTTCTCTCATATTTACCCACTTTTACAAGCACTAAAGGGTAAACATGAGTTGAGTTTCACTATGATATGACCTTACCTCCAAGTTCTAGTTATGGAAGTGGGGCCTACAAACCATAACACATATTGACATCCCTATGAGACTACAGAACACTTAGGAACCTGACAATCACCCCAGGTGGTCAATCCTTGAGTTGGAACTCATTTTCTCTAGCTTAACTCCACAACCATAATAAGAAAACAACATCCATGTGGTTGGGAGGCTACAACTGCACCCACAATCCTATCTCCATGTAGTTATGACCCAAAATCGCAAGTTTTGTGCATGGTGTGGTGAGATCTATGCCAATTTTTTAGGCTAGGCTTTATGTCACTACCTAGAACTACTTGTAACTTTCCGGAAACATAACTATAATAATAAAAATTCCAATCACTCAGAACTAGACAAAGATCTTTCCCTATACATTCTATAATAGGCCTAGTGAAAATTTCATGTACCAAAAGAAAATAAACAAAAAATAAGACCATGGGTAAGGGACATGTATTCCAAGATGAATGTTGGGAAAATATATTCTAGTGGGCATCACTGGATGTGTATTCTAGCTAAGGAAATTAGAAAAGGCTAAGGAAAAGGAATTAAAAGAAAAAAAGGCATTTTTGGCACATTAATTTATGAGAAGAAAGGAAATTAGGAGAAATTGGAGGTAAAAGGTCACAGGTTGCATGTGAGGTGAAAAATGAAGGAAAATAATGGAAAATGAAGAAATTAGAGGCCTAATTGATAAAAAGGCTTCTAAGAATCAGTTGGCAGGTTTATTAGTGTTAGGTTTTCTCAGTGTTAACCTTATGTCAGTTCAATTTTGGAGGTCTCTCATTATTCTCTCTCTCACTCTTGGTCACTTAGAGTTTTCTTGGGACAAAGGAAAGGGAAGACAAGGAAAGGAAAGGAAAAGTAAGCAAGGATCAAGGAAAGGAAAGTAAGACTCAAGTAGTGTCAACAAGAATACTTGCAAGTAGCCTTTTGCATGTTTGATTTCTGAGCTGGTTTGGACATGCATGGCTTCATGTTGGTGTACGGTTCTCTTGTTGTCGGTGGCATGGTTTTGCTGGGTTATGACAATGCATTTTAGCCTAGCCTATCCCTTTTCTGGATGCCATGGTATGTTGGGATGTTTATTTTAGTTTTTGAGCTTTCGCTTTCCTGATGGATTTCAGAATCCGGGGGGGGGGGGGAGGTGGTCTCAAGGTTCATTCCCAGAGGCCTAGGAATCCCTTGACCAGTTTTGGCAGGATAAAGGGTAAAGCCTGAGGGAGAAGTCTCGACATAGGTCCTAGTGATCTAGGATTGGATTGCAGTAAATACTGAGAGACCGTTCTCAGGTTAGGGCCCAGTGATATAGGAATGAATTGCGGCAAACCCTGAGAAACAGAGAGTTGGAAAATTCCTCAAGGATAGTGATGGATTTCAGATGGAATTCCAAGTTATATACGGTTGTTATCGGAGAACCATTTTTGGTGTGATCATAGTTTGATGAGGGTGGAGTTGGTTTAATCTCTGGATTCCCTTGGTTTTTCTTGGATTGGCTGTTCTATGATATCCCACATTCATGCTTGGAATATGGCACGGGAGTGACTGGCTGAAAGGCAGATTTGGATAAGCCATGTTTATGTTCGTGTGGTACATGGAAGTCCCGAACCTGGTCAGATTTTCCTATGATTAATAAAATATAAGTTGTCTTACTTTTGCATTGATTTATATGTGGATTTAAAGGCTATTATATCTCTAATATTTATATGGTTTTATGTTGGTTATAAGCATGGTTGAATGATTGGTTCATGTCATGTTTATTTCATGTATTTACTTGTAACTATTAAATCAGTGGATGAAATGCCTAATTGATGATGTAATAGTTCAAGGGGGAAGGTGGTGATCCTTCTAGTTATGTTTCATAAGTTCTTTCGGTCGTTTATTCTCTGTCTTGTATCCTAGACCTGTAGGTTGCATTGATGCCAGGTGTTTTCCATAATGTTAGTCCTGGTTGGGGGTGCTCAGGCCTAGTCTTGAAGGTGATTTTTGATTGATCACCATTATTATCATGTGTTTAATGAATTCTAGAAGTTATAGCAAGTTTCGAGTAGAGGCCAAGATTCTGGGCCAGAAAAGTGGCTTAAATCCTAGGGTCATTGGCTCAAAACTAGCAATTTCGGTCCATAATCGCTAGCAGGCATGCATGTGAGAGAAATTTTTAGTTTTTGGTCACTCCCTTGCCCATAGCATGAGAGCGACTATGGCCTAAGAGATGCAGAAGAGTAGTGGGACCCATGGACATGTTGTATGAGTAGTTAGCTTGTCTCCTGAGGGTTTTGTTGATGATGTTGGATGATTGTATGTGATGTTCCATCGATTCCATGTCGTTAAGATGATAGAGGTGGTCAAATCTAATTGTACTAGAATCTCTCCTCATGTTTACCCTAGTTGGCATGGTTGCTTTGGGTAGAATTGGGAGGGGGTGTCACAGATTGGTATCAAAGTGTGGTTGTGCTCTGCTTGGGTGGGGGTGTTTGCCATGCATGAATTCTAGTTGCACGTGTGTCTCTTACATTTGCATTTCATGTTCTTGTAGCATTTCATAATGATTGATCATGATTGTAGTATGGTTGTCATGAACAAATTGATGATTTATTTTACGGAATGTATCTTTAGGAGTATATGACTGGTTATATGAGTATATGCAGCTTGATTATATCCTTGTATGTTGGGTTGCATTATTCATTATGTGATTACAAGAATAAATCACTTATGCTCGACTACATGCGGTTATGTGTGTGTGTAGTTGATTAAGCATTGCGTATGCATGTTGATGGTTGCACACGGCAATGTGTACAATGGAGTAATGGTTGTTTCCATGCATGAGGTCATGGTTTGTGTAGTTGATATGGTCATGAATTGATGACTCGAATCTAGCTAGAATAATGTGAATATGGTTTGTTACTCATATGTTGTATGTCTATATGCATCTTTCATGAAAGTATGGTCTTGGTTATACTTATGGATGAATAGTAGGTCAAACATGACTTGTGAGGTCATGGTATGCAATTTATGTCATCGGAGTGATATTGGTATGTTTTGATTCTGATGTGTTGGTTGAGATAGAGTATGAGATGTAGATCATCATAATGAGGTTGCAACATTGGACTTTGGGGTAAGAGAATAACATCATACATGTATTTTATGTTTGGCATGCAGGTATGAATGTCAAGGATTATTATATGCATTAGGTTTATGTACATCCCTTTTGATGTTATGGTTACATTCATGATAGATGTTAATTGATTAGAGTAGTTATATGCACATGTGTCGAGTAGTTAAGAGTGATAGTATTAGTAACGTGTAGTTGTATGCATTTCTATTGTTGTTTGTAGTAGATAACCTAATGATTATGTTATATGTTGTTGATGAGTATGTTATAGGTTAACTTCTTGTTGTTACATGATAGTTAGCTTGACGATTAGGTTATATGTTGTTGATGATAATGATAGTTAGCTTGAAGATTAAGGTTATAGCATTTATACCTTGATGTTATATGTATCATGCTAAATTGGATTGGCCTATGAAGATGGTTATGGTTACGATATTCAGGTATGAGTCGACATATTTGTGATATGGTGTTGTACTAATCTAGATTGACTTTGCATATGTGTGAATGATAATTTTGTATGATTTATGATGTTAACATGTTAGCTAGTGACTATTCTGGATATCATGATCATATATATGTTTTAGTTATGTTGTGAAGTTATATCATTCTAAGTAGCTTGATTGTGTAGAAAAAATAACCTCCCCTAAGACATAGTAAGGTATGAGTTTTCTTATGTCGTATATTTGGTGCTTGACTCTTTGATTATGTCATCCACTTGACTTATTTAACATGGTATGTTGCAAGTTGGTTGAATGTTTGATGAACTGAATAATATGGGTATGTGCTCCAATGATCTTGTTTTAAGATAATTTTGCTAATACATATGAGTTGAGATAGCTGACATATACTTGCGTATGATAGGTGATATTTGAAGAATTATGTATTATGACTGATGACTATGAGTTTACTATGGGCTACGACATGATCGTTAGTCCTGGTAAAGGTTGATTTCTGATTGATAGATGTGATTGTCTTGGTATGTGGAGAATTTGGTTCACACACATGAGAAGTTGGAGGAAACATGCTCGGTATTAGCATGACAAGGTAATAATTGATGTGTTATACAACTAAGAGTTGGGTGATGCAAGAATGCATAATAAACATTTATTGTAGCAAGGTAAAAAGGTAAAAGAAAGGAATTGGACAATAATTCCTTTGGCTATGTTTGGAAACTCTAATTCCAAACAAATTAGTTCTTTGCACACAATAAGTCTTCTTAACCTTGATTTGTTTGAAATTATGTGGATATGCACTATATTCATCGACATGTAATTGATAGGTATGTTAGCTAGTCTCTAGTTACATGTGGATTTGTCATGATAATTGGAGTCCCTTGAGAGATGGAGTGGATCTGTTCTGTTTCAAGGAAGCAAGATTGGCACGACAAGATAAGGTAATTGATGTATTGTTATGTTTATTTATGAACTTAAATTATGTGTTTATGGCAGTATAATGCAGGGAGTTTCATGGCAAGATATATTTCCATGAACCTTGAAGAAGGCTCAAGTTGAGCTTTCCTTTGGAAGCACTGGGAACCATGGGGATTGAGTGATGGTATCTGTGATTAGTCTTTTGATTTTGGTCTTTTGTGATTGTTGCAATTGATTTGAAATTTCGCGTGTGTCTAGTACATATATATTCCACTTTGTTGTGGTGTCGTATTGTTGTTATGGGTTTTCATGATATTCTTCTTGCTTTTTTTTGGGTTGCCTTTTATGTTTTGAGTCTTGGGAATTGGTTGGGAAAGAGGAAAGCTAGTGGAGCTCAGGGAGAGCCATGTGGTACGCAATAGGTAAGGTAAGGCTCAGATGAATCTCTATGCATGAGTAAGCACAACAAAAGGTAAGGCTATGGTAGTCGATTGGACTATTCGGGTCCATAAGGGTAAATGGACGGTGGTAATACAGACATGTGAAAAGTAACTAGAAAAGGTAAATTAAATGGATCTGAGGTGTCAGATGCCTTGGAAATGATTGTTCTTAATGTTGTACATGGATAAAGGAAGTTCTCTTTACCTAAACCTTATGTTATTTGGTAATTATGTCATAATCATGATTGTTCTGATGTTTATATATGTATGCATGCATGTATGTATGTTGTTTTTTGACACGCTAATGATTATATATGTATGTATGTATGTTGTCACTGTTTGTCAAGGTTTTCAGGGATCGTTCTTGTGGAGGATTGATTTCTTATGTAGGTGAATGGCATGAAGAGGTTCCTGGTTCATGAGGAATCAAGTGGGAAGAGTAGTCATGACAAATATACAAGGTCAATAACATATGTTTATGAGTTGACATTATGTTATCATATTATGCCTGTGTTATGTTATGACAGGTAACACTTAGAGATACATCAGTGAAATGAATCAGTATGGTCTATGACATGTTAGGACAAGCATGGATAAGACACTGGAAGCAAGGTTTCTTGATAAAGACAACGTGGTTTTGGAGGTGTGATACTAATGTTGTGCACATGTTGCATAGGTGATGTTATGTGCATGTAGTGTTGTGCAACTATTTCATATGCAGTGCTAGGTATAAATGGTGCCATGTAGATGTTGGATATGTGGTGCTATGTACATATTGTATTGTGTGCATGATGTATATGCTACGTTGTGTGCATATGGTGCTCCTTGCATGTTGGATTTGTGATACGGTGTACAGATGATGCTATGTACATGTTGGATATGCAGTGTTATGTATAACTGGTGTTGCATTGTTGTTTTACATGTTGCACTATGTACCTATGGTGTTGTTTGCATGATTTTACAATGGTGTTGCATGCATGTGGTATTGTGTACATGTTTTACAAGTGGCGCTATGTGTAGGTGGTGTTGTGTACATGTTGTGCATGTGGTGCTATGTACATATGGTATCACATAGATGTCATGCGCGTGGTACTGTGTACATTTGGTATTGCATACACGTTGTACAATGCTGGAGTGTACATGTGGCGTTGTGTACACGTTGTGTAGGTGGTGTCATGTACATGTGATGTTTTGCACATGTTATGTAGGTGGTTTCAGTGTATAGGTGGTATTATTTACATGTGGTACATATGGTACTGGTGTAGATGCATGTATTTGATGGTGTTATATGACGTGTGTAGTTGTATGTGTGTGATGCACACTATGTGTATGCGCACATGGTCGAGGGAGAAGGAATTGGGTGTTTGTCTAGAATGGAAACTGGTCCAGAGTGCTTATGGAATAAAGACAAAGGTAAAGACTAAGGATTGATGAAAGGATAAGTATCAACATTTTGTTTCAGTTTTATTATGCATGTGATTTATGACTAGGGTATATGATGATTATATGTGATCTATGGTTCTGGTTTATGATGGTTACATGTGATTTAGGATGTTAATATATGATGGTTGTGTTTTTAGCTAACTAGATGTGATATGTTTATACATGATGTTTTGATCAAATAGTTAGTTTTACTTGTTGTGATAGGAAACAAACAAGATCGCAATGTAACTTATTGAGGAACTACTAATGAGGTATTATTAGAGGTTATTTCAATTTATTTGCATCTAATGGAATTATGTGCTTGGAATGGGAATGCATGAACATGCCCGGTTGAGTGGTTGAAATTGATTGCAAAAATTAGCAGAAGCAGCAAAGGAAATTGGAACATGTAACAATATGTTGGAAGAGTACATCAAGAGCAGGGCCATGGTAGGGAAAATGGTACCCAATAGTGTCCATTGATTTCCATGAGCATGCTAGGACCGGTATGATGGTTTTGAGGTAGGTACATTCCTTGCTTTTGTATATTTCGATGCGAGGAAGCCTTGCTAAGGGATGGATCTCCCAGGTTAGGGGATTTCGGGAAATTAGAAGGTGAGTGACTGCACAGAAGTGGGTGACCAGATTTCCTGAGGATTGTGTAGTAGAGAAGGGAAGGTCACATATATATTGGTTTTATTCATTATCGTTGCTAGATGGAATTAGATGCACATTGAGAGTGTACCTTGGAACAAAAAGTTGATAACTATTCACTAAGGGGACAAGTGGCGTAGGATTGTAGTGCTGAACATTGGATGCATCTTTGATTGTGACAACAGATTCTAGACTTCCTGGGGAGGAGGTGAATTGTGGTATTACTTTGAGGGTGGAGGTGTGATCCTCTAGATTCCCTTTTTTATTGATACAAACATCGTATCATTTTAATTACTGGTTTAGAAAATGAGCATATGTGCATATGTGGTTATTATAAATATTGTAATGAGCTGTGTTATAAAGCTCCAGTATACAGTAAGGTTGTTATATAGTCATGTTGTCATGATGTTTTAATTTTTAGTAGGTCATTCATTATAAATACCGCAACGAGCTAAGTTATAAATCTCCATGGGAATGTTTTCTTTTCAACGGTTTTGTTTATGTCTTGTTGTGGTTTAACCATGAGGATGATGTTCCATAAGGGGCAAGGTTCTGCAATAGCCCTAGTGAAAATTTTATGTAACAAATGTAAATAAAGGCAAAATAAGACCACGTGTAAGGGACACATATTCCAAGTTGAATTTTGGGAAAATGTACCCCAGTGGGCATCACTAGATGTGTGTTTTGGCTAAGGAAATTGGCAAAGGGTAAGGCAAAGGCATTAAAAGGCAAAAAGGCATTTTTGGCACATTTATTTATGAAAATAAAGGAAATTAGGAGAAAAGGAAGGTAAAAGGTCGCAAGTTGCATGTGAGGAGGAAAATTGAAGGAAAATAATGGAAAATGAAGAAATTGGAGGGATCATTGATAAAAAGGCTTTTGAGGATTAGTTAGCAGGTTGCTCAGTATTAACCTTTTTTCCATTCAAGTTTGGAGCTCTCTCATTATTCTCTCTCTCACTCTTGCTCACTTAGAGTTTTCTTGGAGCACTCTACTTTCAAGCAAAGGAAAGGGAAAGTAAGAAAGGGAAAGGAAAGCATGACTCAAGCAGCTTAAGCAGGAATACTTGCAAGTAACCTTTTTCATGTGTGATTTCCTAGCTGGTTTGGACAAAATGACTTTGCATGTTTGTGTATGGTGCTCTTGTTGTTAGGGGCATGGTTTTTCTAGGTTATGATAGTATATTTCGGCCCAGCCTAGCCCTTTTCCAAATTCCATGGTATGTTGCAATGCTTATTTTAGTTTTTGAACTTTTCTTTTTTTGATGGATTTCAGAATCTAGGGTGGAGGTGGTCTCAAGGTTCATTCGCAAAGGCCTAGGAATCCCTTTGATTGGTTTTGGCGGGATACATAGTAACGCTAAATGGAGAAGTCTTAGTTTATGGTGTAGTGATTCGGATTGGATTGTGGTAAAGCTTGAGAGACAAGGAGAGGAAAATTTCCTCGAGGATAGTGATCGATTCTGGATGGCATTCCAAGTTCTATTTGGTTATGAATGGAGTACCGGTTTTGGTGTGATCATGGTTTGATGAGGGTGGGGGTGGTTTAACCTCTCGATTCCCTTGGTTGTTCTTGGATTAGTTTTTCTATGAGATCCCACATTCATGCTTGGAATATGGCACAAGGGTGACTAATTGGAAAACAGATTTGGTTCAACCATGTCTATGGCCGGGTGGTACGTGGAAGTCCCAAACCTCGTAATAATTTCCTATGATTAATAAAAGACAAGTTATCTTACTTTTCCACTAATTTATATGTGGATTTAATGATTGTCATATCTTTGATATTTATATAGTTTTATGTTGGTTATAAGCGTGGTTGAATGGCTAGTTCATGTCATGTTTATTTCATCTATTTACTTCTAACTATTAAATGGATGGATGCAAGACCTAATTGATTATGTAATAGTTGAAGGGGATAAGGGGTGATCCTTTTGGTTATGTTTTATTATTTCTTTCAGTCCTTAATGATATGTCTTATATATTAGACCTATACGTTGCATTGATGCCAAGTGTTTGACAAAATGTCACTCTCGATTGTTGATGCTCAGGCGTAGTCCTAAGGGTTATTTTTGATTGATCAACATTGTTATCATGTTTTTAATGAGTTCTAAAAGTTACAATAAGTTTTTAGCAGAGGCGGGGATTCTGGGCTAGAAATGTGGCTTAAATCCCTGGGTCGCTGGCATAAAACTAGTAATTTTGTTCCACAGTCACTCGCAGGCAGGCTTGTGAGAGTGACTTTGGGTTTATGGTCATTCCATTGCTTATAGCATGAGAGAGACCATGGCCTAAGAGTTGCAGAAGAGTAGTGGGACCCAGGGACATGCTGTCTTAGTGGTTGGCTTATCTCCTTAGGGTTGTGTTGATGGTGTTGGATGACTGTATGTGATGTTCCATCGATTCCACTTCCTTAAGGTTACATAGGAGGTCGAATCTGATTGTAGTAGCATCTCTCAACATTTTTACTTTGGTTGGAATGGTTACTTTGGGTAGACCTCAGAGGGGGTGTTACACATGCCTAATACATGATAATGATTTTTTCAAACATATGATAAACATAGAAGCTACAGTTCATGAATTCATATCTGATAATAAACTCCTGAACGACATTAGAGAATTTTCAAGAAGTTCCAATGCCCTCTCAAGGTAGGTGCAACAACATTTTCTAGTCCATGAATTCATCAATCATTCAATCACATATCAAATCATCAGCAAGATCCATAGCAAGAGCACATCATATCATCATGTGTATAACCAACATAGAATCTGTAACAATTCAGGAACAAGATCAACATAATAACCAACAAAAATTCTCATTAATCATAATAAGAAAATAATTTATATTCACATATGAAAAAGTCAACCAAGTTAGGGACTTGCATGTGTCACCCGACCATATATTGGGCTCAACCAAATATCTCTTTCAGCCAATCACCCCCATTCCATATTCCAAGCATCAATGTGGGATCATATTGGTTAAACAGTAATAGAACCAAGAAGGGCTTCTAGAGGCCAAACCACCTCAATCCTCTACCATAGTAATTTCCCCTAAACTAGTGTAGATTAAAATCAAAACAAGCATGGATGCCTCCAACTTCCTTCCCATTTCTAGAGGAATTTTCATGTCTTCAGCCATCTATCAAGAGTTCTAGGAGAAATCCCATCTCCACCCTTGACCTTTGGGTATTTTCCCGAGACCACATCAACCAGGATCCAATTATACCAACCATCCAAAGCTAAATTAAATAGAGAACCCACTACATCATGGTTATCTAAGAAATGCAAAGGCAAGGTTGAAACCACTGTCGATCCAGGAAAATATCCATGCTAATAACAAAAAAATAACCAAATAACTACATGAAAGTACCATGCATCCTAAAACCGGTAAGGAGATCACATATGCAACATGTTACTTGCAAAGTATCCCTATTGTAGTTGCTAATCCAAATATTTAGTTGATAATCCAACTAACTTTTTCATTATCCTCCAACCATTTGCTTGTTCTTTGCTTGATTTATCCAAGTCCAAGTGAATGATAGGATGCTTCAAGAACTCTCTAAATGTGCAAGAGTGTAAGAGAGTGAAGCTAATACTAACCAAAAGTTGTGAATTGATTCTTTAATTCCTTTTTATCATTGGTGTTTAGTCTTTTCATTTCCTTTTTCATCTTTCTTTCAATTTCCTTCATTTCCTCTCTCATTTCCCTTGCATGCATATTTTTGTCTCTTCATCTCCCTTTTCTCATATTTTCCTTTGTTTCCTATATTAAATGGCCATTTAGTGCCTCTTTTACTTTTCCAATGCCTTTGCTAATTTTCATATCCATTACTAAACCACAAGTGATGCCCACTATAATGTTTTCCCAACATTCAACATGGAATTTGTGTTTCATGACCTTGGTTTTATTTTATTTGCATGGAAAATGAACCAAGGGTCGTTACAAAAGAGGCACTACAAAAAGGTAGGGATGAAGTCTAATTTCCAGCTTACCTAATTACCTTCAACATTGTAGCCTGAAATATTGGCTAATGTGTGTTTATTGTTGGCTATGAGTAGTTCCTTAAGAGGAAAAATTTCATTGCCCCTTTCTAATGGGGGTTTATTCAAGATTTTATTAGACTGAATATTAATATGCATGTCATTCTTAGGTTTCTAAAATATATATGTATTAATTATAGACGTAGAGGAAACAAGGAGCTTCCAAATCAAAAATGTTCTCATTGTAGATGGAGAGAGTCCAAATAGAAAGAACAACCACAAAGATATTTTTCTTGCATCACTTATTTCCACCATTATTCTTTTGGGGATAAGAACCTCCAAACCAGTTTTTCCTTAATATCTTTGTTCACTAATGATGGATCTATGATACCAAGATTTCCATGCAATTTAGGTAGTGATATTGTAACCCATTTAATTAGATGAAACTTATTTATGTTTGATTTTCCTCCTTCCCAAAGGAATTTATGGATTTATTTTACCATACTATTAAGAATATTCTAAGTAGCAAGTAAGGAAACAAAATGGTAAGGAGAAAGGGTTATAATAATAATCTTAATCAAAACTAGTTGACCTACTTAATGGAGCTAGAAAGTTCACCATTGGGAAAACTTGGTTTTAAACTTATTAATTACCCTTCCTAGGCCTAACATGTGTGACTTTTAAATGGATAGGGATGTAGATATACTTAAATTTCTTCTAGGATTCCACCAAGTGGAATCCTAAAATTCTCATAACTTGATTTCACTTATGCTAATATTCAAGGAGGAGATCTGCAATTCCATAATTGATCAAACTTGTAAATACATTAAGAAAATACCTAGCATCATTTTCTATTTCTTGGAAATAATTACTGAAGATCCACCCAAGATTAAGGGACCATTTCCAAATTGATATTGATTGATACTGTTGATTTCCTTTGTATAACAAATTCCTGAAATATAACCATTTTTTCCTTTCAAAATCCAAAATCCTTCTTAGATATTATGTCATAATAATATCTAGGAAGGGGGAAAGGGGATAGCCTTGATGAATATATTTGAAATATTTATAAAACCTAGAGAGAACCTATTTACTAGGGATGAGATCCCAGGCCTTGAAGTGCAAACTAAAAGCCACTGTATAAATTTGTTGTCAGAACCAAATATAGGAATTACCTTGAAGAGGAATCGATGATGCCCATAATCAAAGGAATTTTCCATATAGTTTTATCATCATTCCTTTTTAACTTCTTGATTAACTAGAGTGTATAACTTCCTGGAATAAAATGATGTTTTCAAAGATTTGACACTGATGAACAAACCCTCCTTGATTTTTACTAATGATTTTTGAAGAATAAAACTAATCCTGGATGCAAAAATATTAGAGATA
Source organism: Pinus taeda (assembly GCA_000404065.3). Classification (NCBI taxonomy): domain Eukaryota; kingdom Viridiplantae; phylum Streptophyta; class Pinopsida; order Pinales; family Pinaceae; genus Pinus; species Pinus taeda. Next base: position 36,132 of record APFE030006729.1, on the reverse strand, counting down.
ACTTTATAAGATACATTACATAGTGAAATAGTCCTGAACTGAGAAAATGCGAATGGATTAGAGCAAAAAAAATTTATTCCCCCCTCCAATACAATTATGTTTGAAGAAATGCCTTTTAAAATAGAAAGGTTATCATCCTCAGAGATCAGTTCTAGGATGTTCTCCAACATATAGCATTTTTTTATTCTTTACCTTGGCCCACATCATTATCGTGATCTTTATAATGAAGAATAGCTCATACTGTATTTGAGAGAAACAATCTATTTTGTGTCCTTCAAGTGTGATTTATCTAATATTATTGAACTGTGATTTATTTAATATTATTCTTCCAAACTCAAATTATTACCTAATTATGGTAGAAGTTTGTATTCATATCACTTTCTTAAATCCATACAATTCATGATTTTAGTCTCAAGGAGCCACCATTATTCCTCTTCCTTTAGTGCACTATGATATTGCTCAAACTCAATTTTTTACTCAAAAAGGAGCTTGCAAGTCACAATTTTTCATTAAAAACTAGGTGGGTTAATTCCTATTTAAATTGGAGGAGAAGCATTTTAGAGGATGTCAAATCATTTTGCATCTTGGCCTAACTTTTTGAAGTGGCTTTAGCAGCTTGATTTTGCCTTCCCCAATGGTGACTGGATTTCTTGCAATCCATTAGATTGAAATATATTTAACTAGATCAATGAATCCTTATGCTCTAACCTAAATTAGATTTAATTTTAAGGGAATAAGACCATAGTCTCAGATTTCAATAATTTTAAGAGAAACGAGTCTCTCATCTAAGCTAGACCAATGAAATTTTTTAGAACATATAAAATATTAAACTAGAAGAGAATATGATACTAAAAAATGTTTCAAATGAGAATTCATATGAATAGGGCTCAATCTTATGTTGCTCCTAGTATACTTATTGGAGGAGAGATTAATATCGAGTAGATTTAAATTTCTTATTAGATCCTCTATTTGTTCTTGAAAATGATCTCTAACTATATAGCCCCCCTTTTTTTCCTAGGAATAAAAGATAGTATTAAAATCTCCATTTATGATGCAATATGATCCATGTTATTAGTCTACTAAGTCCACGAGAAAAGCTCAACAATTCATTTTTTCTTAAAAATGAACTAGCCTATATAAATTAACTACTAAACATACCTTTTGGGAGGCGAGACGTAAAAATCGCATCACCAACCATAAAGTAGGGGAGAAATTATCCAAATGCCTCAAATATGAGGAAGTTTAGAGAATATAAAGACCACCTAAATCCCCCTTGAACCGACTACCAAAATTCCACTATCATTCCATAATTTACTCGTTTTTGGAAATCTCTTGATCCCCCATTTTAGTCTCCTTGACTAGGAAAATATGGATTTTTATGTTTGACTAATGATTTAATCTTTTACATTATTGTATTCAACCCCAACACCCAATAATTATAGGAGATTAGTTTCATAACCTTTTATTAGATTTTGTGGCCCCTTGGTTGGGGCATGAATTTCACCATTTCCTTGTATTCTAGTTCCCTATGATTTTGTTTGTCCATAATACTTTGCCTTTTCAATATTTTGTCCTTTTCAATATATTTTTTTCATTTGAACTTCTCTATTCATTTTTCTTCCCACATAAAGTTGAATGTGATCTTGTACTTTCTTTTTCTATGTCTCTAATATTCCATTAGTTGAAATCGTAATAGAGGGGTTAGTTTGAGTTTCCCTAGGAGAGTGGAACTTTCCCTCATTCAAGGAAGAATCAGTATTTCTTTTCATATGGACATGGGCATCCTGAAGGAGTAGAATTCCATCCTTGTGAGGACCAAGAGAGGATTTGCAGTCTTTACTAGGAGAGGGAGGTACATTTCTAGATGAAATCTCACCTTCTTCTTCAACTAGGTTGAGCACTTTGAAATTATTGGTGTTAGCCTTCATTGCACCTTGATTGTTGGCATGCTTTACTAGAGCTAATTTCACTTGGGTTGGATAGGTTAGGTATTTTCCTTTATTTCCTGTCAGATAACTCTATCATGGTGAGTTATTATTATATTTGGATGGTCCTCTTCACATTTTTTGTTGTTTCCATTGATGTTGTTCTTCCACCTAATTTTATTTCTCCATAATCTTGTTCTTGAATCTTCTAGTAAACATTTCGTACTCGTGAGAGAGGTGCGCTTAAAAAGAATATAGTCATAATCCATGTCTTCGGCATGGGACCAATTACATAGGTTGATATTTATTGTGGCCACAAGCCCTTTGTCAAAATCTCCTTCCACATAGATACTAACAAAACAAAGAAAAAACCTTTTTTGGATTGGCATGATCAATATACTTATGCAATTTCCACTACTTTAAAAAACGGTGTCATTCCAACAATGTAGAGGAAGGAAGGGGAGTTTAACTGATACCAAAACTATTGAAGGAACATCACATTTTGGGTTAAAATCCAATATCCGTCGATCTAAATATAGACCCTAAGAATCCATGAAATAAGGGATGCCTCAAAATATCTAGTCCCCGTATTCCTTATTCTCAAAGACAATGGTATAAAACCCTATCATGCAAAAAGAAGAGGAAACTTGACCCTTTATTGATGGGTTGCAAGATTTATTTACCCTGTGCTTCAAGAAGTCTAGGGAGGATGGATCCCCATGAAATAGCCAACTAAACCTCATTCCACAACTTGAAGATCCCTTGTTTTAGGTAGATAAGCATTGATCTCTACCTTCATAATATCGTTAAGCTTTTTGACAAACCAAGAGGGCTTCATCTTCTAGAATTTTGGCCCACTGGAGATTAGAGAATTAAAGGTGGCAATATCAAGCACCGATGGAGGGTGTTAGGAAATCAAGGCCACCCGAGCTAATGGCCATTATGCTACAGGAGACCCATTAAGAGCTGCAGAAATCCTCATAATGCTCCAGAGATGTAGAGCATGGTAAGTGAATTCAAGCACAATTTTTAAATTTAATAATATAAAATATATTAAATGAAAATGATTGTATTAATTTTATAATATATATTCTTTAAATAATAATATAACACATTACCTATATTACTATTAATATTAAAATTGTTAAGAGGATAAAAAATTATTTTAAGGTAATAACATCTTTCAATTAAGATAGGAGATGGGTATTTCAAATATTTATGTTAAGAAGATTTTGTAATTTTATGTTTTATAAAACATTACTTTAGGTAAAATATATTTCTTTTTTGGAATGAGGCTTCTAGAATATTAATTTAACTATCAATAATTATTAGTTGGATGATAAGGATTTAACCTCTAAAAAATATTCTTAGTAGTAGTCACCATTTGAGATTTATCTCAAAAGTAGTTATACCCTTTCATTTCAAGTAAATTAAATAATTAAAAAAAATGTCATATGAACATGAATTATAGTTTTTTGGCATGTGGTATTGTGAGTAAGCCTATCTTTAGGTTAAAAATATCCATTGTAGAGTGGGGGTGAATCTATATGGTTAAGAGTCTTGTTACATGTTTTTTAAACCTTTATATGTTTAACCTATATATTAATATTTTAATAATAATAATAATAATAATAATAAATTATAATAATATATTTATTATTTATTTAAACTGTATCACTCATAGTGAGGGAGTGTATGTCCACCATACTACCGAGAATAAATGTGAGAGACACCATTGGCCTCCCTCAATGTCATTAATGTAGGAAAACATACATTGGGTGGCGAAGGTTTTCAATCTATGTTCACTGTGGGATATCGTGTCATCAAGGATGAATGTTGTAGGCATTGGCATTCTTGGTGAAGCTTGCATTTGAAATTGGAGGGAATAAGACAAGGCCCTAGTTATCTTGTAGGCCTGGTGCACCATGTCAATTTGTCATTCAAGGAGGTGAAGAGTCTACCACTTGGACACTAACCAAATCTAGCACGAGTCATGTTTGAATTCTCTCTTTGACTTATGTTATGACAATCTATCACTCATATTAGTTATTGTGGGGTATAGTGTTGAAAATTCATTGTAGGGAAACTCAAAATTTGGGTATAAATAACCTTCCTAGTGATGCCTTTGTCTATTACTATGTTGTTTATATTTGGATTCAAGCTCCACCATGACATTCTTTTCACTCTCTCAGTTTGTTCCTTTATGTCCTAAAGCTTGAATCTTCTTTGCTTCTCAGCCCCCTAATACTAGCATCTCTCCCACATGTGCAATATCTATTCTCTCCCTTTCACTCCATCTTTTAGCTTTGAGTTCACATTAAGAGGGGTTGTGAAAATTTGGTCGATTTCCTTTCCCTCCAAAGACTTCTTTCCTAACTTCTCTGGCCCCTATTTTCCTCCGGGATTTGGCTTCACCCCATGCCCCTAGTTTGACCTTGACACTATAAGGTCATCAACCATGTCTGTATAGTGAACCATACCATGTTGTGGTGCACCTCATTATATGAACCATCGAGCTCAATAGAGAGAAGAGACCTTAGTAGGAAATTTAGGAAGAAATTGTCGAGGTAAATAGAGGCATAATAGTGGAGTGAGAATCTTTATAAGGTGTGGAGATTGCAAGTTATTTCAAACAACTAATAATGGATGTTAGGGACACCCAAATGAAGACTCAATGAGTACATGTAGACCATTGATATTTACTAGTACAAGAAAGTTCTACTTTGAAGAGTACTTGTAGAAGAGGAACTATTGATGATCTTGCATGAGCTACAACTTATGGCCCAAGGACTAAATCAACATTTGCAAAGGATTGAAGGCCACCTAGGCCTCTGTCTACACTAAGGCTCCTCACTAATGAGAAGCAAAGAACCCACTAATGTTGAAGAATCTGATTCTTCTAGAGTGGCTTGATGCACTCACTTTTTTTACTCTACAACTAGTTACTTTTATTTTAGCTTTTCTAATATCTAGAGTATTGGATTTTATATTCTAATATTGATTTTCTAATATAATATCTATTTTTTATATAAAAAAAACTTTGATTCTCATACTGGTCTAGTTTTTTTCTAATCTTGGTAATGTGAAATATACCATGAGTAAAGTGTCTTGATTCTTATGGTGATTTACCACACACAATGTAATATTTTATTAAAGGGAAAAAAAATTAAAATAGAGAAAAACAGAGTGAGGCTTACAATAATCAATATACACGGTCATTTTCTACAAAATACAACATTCCAATATTCTATATATCTAAGTGGATTAAGCTTTTTGCTAAGTGAAATAGGAAAAATATTTTCTAAAACTTATGTTGGTTTACTAAAAATGATATAAATTTGTATAATTTTAAACTATAATAAAAACATATATATTAGTTTATATTATTTACCACAAATCAATGTATAAAAATTATATTTACCAAAAAATTGATAATCTAGAAAGTTAGATCTGCTTTTAATGTGATTCAATTGATCATAATATGAAATCGAAATTACATTTCTCATATTTAGTATATCTAAATTAAACTATAGTTATACAGAATTTCTTTGTTTTGTTGAAAATGTTTATTAAGTTCTATATAAATTTTTTTAACTAAAAATCCTATCACTTTGAATGAAATACCATTATTATATTAATAAATAGATAAGCACATCATGTATTATATATAATAAGATACATGGTAAAAGAAGTTCAATAGGCGTGTGTCAACCTTAAGTTTAAAGGCTGTTCTAAACATGCTGGAGATGGCTTGAGGAAACTTATCTGTGGCAAAGCCTAAACCGCCAGTATCACAGTACAATAAAGAAAAAGAACATCTGAAATGCATGCCATAGCAATCCCAGTGACCCATTGCGATTGAAAATGAGTGAAAATTTAAAACAATAGATGGTACAGAATTAAACAAATTTCCTTGTCAAATCAATGACCACCTCGCAGCGGCCTCGGTTTAAGCCAAACAATTTGCGCAAATGATCATATGATGGGCTTAAAAGCACTACAGTCCACTGTGGCCCTGCCCACTGAGAGAAAATGGGGAAATCGTAACACGGCAGACTTCACAGCAGCGGTTTATTTTCGAATTCGGCTTTACGCTTCCGTTATTAAAACTAATCAACTCGAAAGTTATCAAAATGGTTGGAGATCGCATTGATTGGCAATTGAGAATGCAGGTTTGAAGTATTTGCCGCCGAGAATCGCTTGGGTAAGCAGCCTGTTGGCATGTTCGGTCCAGTGAACTCCATCCCAAATGATATATGACGCCGGATCGGTGCAGGCTTTGGCCTCCACAGTCGTGCCATTGAGAATCCCCGTGCTTCCGCACCAAATATTGGCATCGTAGTTATAATTTCCTCCCACTCCACAACAAACTTTAATGGTTTCCTTGAACCCTGCAACCATTAATATTGACGTTAGATCATAAACTGTACTGTAGATTCGGGTCAGTAGATGTCTCAACTACAGAGTAAACGGTTGACTCTGCGGTTGGTCGCCCCAATAATTCAAATGCAACATAAAACTGAACATATAAAACCGGATTAAGGATGTGTTCTATCAGAAATTATAATCATCCAAATGATTTTTCCCATGCTCATCCAAATTGTTAATTAAGTGATCAAATTTGCAGTACGCACCATAAGTGGAAGGGTTAGCCATTAGGTCAAAGACCATGTCATAATTATTAACATAGATGATGTTTGCACCCTTGAGCTGGCTTCTGAGGGAATCAAGCTTTTTTCTGAGCAGAATGTTGTAGTATTTGACTGCACCGTTATAGGAAATAGAGCAGTTGTACTTGTCAAAATCATTGGGGGCAAGAGAGAGCCAGTAGGGCTGGCAGCCTTGAGGCCCAACGTTCTTCACTAAAATTGTTCTCGCCCCTTCATTGTATAGTTCCTGGATCCACCGCACAAACATCATGGATGAGAATTATTATTTAGTGGATCTATAACTCATGCGAAGATGGATCATTGCTAGGTGAAGCAAAAGAGTTTTTTCACCGAAATTGTGATAGGTAATACCTGGACAGCAGCTGAAATAGACCTGGCCACGTTGGGAAGAACGCTCTTTGTGATCTGGCTTGGGCTCAATTGGAGGTTCTTGTACGCATAACTGAAGTCATTGCCTCCGATTTCTAGCATGTAAATTCCCTTCTCGAATGCATCTGCACTTGGAAGATGGCTTTGGGTACCTGCAGCAAGAAAAAGAAAAATTATACCCACCAAATCTTTCCATTTACATTAGCTTCCAGCATTTTTTATCAAAGTCCAAAGAACTTAGCGACGAAGATTGCCTTCATTACCCCTTGCATTGATGGTGACCAAGACCTTCTGCTTGAAGATCTTGAACTGATTGATCTGAACAGCCAAAGAAATTGGAGCAATGAAAGAATTGACATTATTTGCTGTTGCACCGGAGGCTGCAAAGTTGGCTCCATGCCCATAGCTAGTGCCCACACTCTGCAAGTATGGACTCAGAAATGGCAATCCCAGCGCCGTTGCTGTATAAAATAACATTATCATAAAATTATCAGTATTAAGCTAGACGACCTTAGAATTAAAAATTCTTCTTGTTTACCATTTATACAGAGAAAATGCAAACTGTAATTAACAACATACCCAAGAAATCAATAGAGAGACGTCCATCACTGTAGCGATATACAGGTCTACCGAAGTAGGTTTCTCCATAGGGAGGATTCTCTGCAGCCTCATTATATGGGAAGGAAAAATGAATAGTACCGGTATCAGAGGTCGAGTCCCCAAAATTAAATATTGCAGGAAAGTTGCAGCGGCAGTGACTAGGTATCGGCAGCAGGGCTACCGTCAGAATTAGTGCATGTAAAAGCAATAATACATTACTGTGGCAGCGATCCATTAATGCTCAAGATATAACAGTAGATCGGGCGCAGTAGTAGTGATCAAAGGCCGAGGCTTCCAATGGATTGGAAGAAAAATGCAGAGATGAAATTCTTGTGCCTTGAAGCTGACCGGGTGCAGGCCTAATATATAAGTATGGCAGAAGATATTGTGATCGGCATTCATACCACTGAATCATTCATGCATGCCCCGCTGTAATAATACATTAAAAATTCGTTGGCAATGGTCAAAATTGTAGAACGACGCACAAAAAATGTGAAAGGAGGCAGATGTCGATACTGCTGGATCGGTGGAAAAGATGTTGGAAATAGTAAGATGTGGGTGCAGGGAATTGGCCCTTTTTCTCTGAAATTAGTGGGACTGTTGGATATATTACAGATATAGATGGTATAATCTGAGATTGCAACAAAATATAGTAATTCCATTGCATTTTGTTTACCAAATTTGTATAAAGATAAACCAGGAAAAAGGAATTCATTGCTCTTCGACATATTTATCTGTTCCTTGACATGACTCATTATTATTCTCTTTGGGAATAACATCAATACGACTCAAAAAATCCATATTTAGTAATGGGTACAATTTTGGCTCGTCATGCTTCACCCGCAGACAAGATCGACGCAATTGTATACGTTGAAAACCACGCTTTAGGTTGAAAACCATTATGTCGTGATGCTGTGATGATGGATGTTGTTCTGAACTCGAAATGTTGACCTAAAAATACACTTTCCTTTTCAAATTAAAACAACAGAAAGTTACAAACAAAGAAAGATTGTATGCTTCTCCCTGGAAATAACATGTACACAGGTGGATTTGCCTTTACAAGAAACCATTAAAAGTCCCGTGTAAAAATATATGTACAAACTTTACCAACTGATACCCTTATCTACGTGGGAGGCAAGAGCTAACCAGCCTGTCATAGGGTATTAAATGATTGGTTATCTGTATACCCTTTAACTTTATAACACACTTCATTATTTTTTATTTATCTAATTATGCCCCAGGTGTGTTATAAAATTAAAGGGCATGTAGCTAACCAGTGATTTAATGCCCTATGACAAGCTAGTTAGCTCCTTCCAAAAATGCTATTTTACATTAATATTACTTCTTTGTACATTCTGAATAAAAAATAAATAAATCATATTTAATTATAATAAAATAATAATATTAAAACAATAATAATATCGGGAGTATTGAATATTTTGCGTTGAACATTTACATTAACTGATTTTTTATATTTAGTTTTAAAAGGGATTATTTTTCCTTTCAAATTAAAGTTATTTTAAGTTTATTTTAACTCTAAAATTTATAAGTTCAAACGTGTTGTCAAGTTTATTTTAACTCTAAAATTTATAAGGTCAAACGTGTTGTCAATGTTTTATATCGAAACAATTTATTTTCTTGAATGTAAATTGAAATATTACATTTTATAAATACAAAATTTTTAAAAAGAAGTTAATAATTTTATTGACATACTTTAAATAGTAATTTAAAATTATAATAATCGAATGGAAACTTCCTCACTGTTTGACCACTTTTTGGTTGGACTATCAATGTCTTTCTTGGAACATTATTCAATAATATAACAAAAGATTATATTATTATTTATGGAATTATTCAGGACCTTTAAATAGTAATTAATTTAAAATAATAATATTAGAATGGAAACTTCCTCACTGTTTGCCGACCTTTTGGTTGGACTATCAATGTCGTTCCCCTAATATTACATTATCCAATAATATAACAAAATATTATAATTATTATTTATGGAATTATTGAGGGTGTTTATATGGTTGAGTGATGAGTGAAAAAAACATAGTGTGTGTTATCACTCAGGTTGTTCCCTATTTTCTAGAGGGAATACGGTCGAGGTAACCACTAATCAATCTTTTAGTTACAGGTCCTAGCCTACCTGCAACCAGAGAGGGCTCTCTCTTTATAATTTAGCTTTGTTGGTGGGTGATTTTAGGCTAGTTATGGTGTGCTGATTTTGTTTTGAATTTGGTTGGTTGGTGAATTCAAGCAGAGCCGAGGTATAAATTACAGAATAGTTTGGGCCATTGGGCAATGGAGTTCAAGGAAGTGTGCCGTTGAAGTATGTTTCTGAAGACAGAGTATTGCTGCAAAGCCAGATAGGCATTTGTAGAACAATTTTTGAGATGAGGTAATGAAGTTATGGAATTAGTGAGTGAAAGGCAATTGAGAATCTTTCAGTATGCTAACAAGGGGATAAATGAAAGCATTTCTTAAGAGCAGTTAAGAATTCTTAAACAATATTCACAGTGAGAGAATTAGTTTAGACATGAGCAATTAAGAATTCATATCCATGGCTAATCCAGAAGAAAACATATTTAGAAATAGAGATTGAGCATAGGGTGTATTCAAACAAATCCTAAGCTATTCTTTTTCTCTATTTACTATGATCATGAACATATATAAATTATTGCATACACAGGAAGACAAGAAACAGTTCAGAATAAATTATTGTTCCAGCAAATGACACGGGAATTCTGCAACATAACACAGTCATTCATTTCCACCTTCAGATAGTATAGGAACCAAGAACTCCAGCAGCAACTTGTATTAGCAAAAAGGTCTCAGATATCAATACAGCTCTTCTGAAAGAGTTTCACTACAACTGACCCTCAATACGTTCTTTGAGGGGATATATATACAAAAATAGGATACAAAATATCTAGAAGGTGAGTTATTGTGCAATAAATTGCACCACCAACTCTCTTACAAAAAGTAAATGCAAGAAATAACTACAGCAATTAATGTTGAGATGGCAGCTATCTTTCTGTCAGACAATTTTTTGACTTTTTGGGTCAGCAAAGTTGGCTGTAGCTGTGTCTTTAATTCTGTGTTAATTGAGCCTGTTGTCTAAGTGCTTTGATGAGTCACTGTACGGATGCTTCCTGTGATATCTATGCGCTGGATTATCTGGTGACCTGTACTGTGACTGAGATTTAAATTTTCAAAAAAAAAAATAATATAGTGGAATCACCTGGGCAGAAGTTCCAGCATTGCCTGCCACCAATCAGCTGGAGGTAGCTGATGTCTCCTTATTTTTACCAGTGTTTCATCTGCTTCAGTATATCTGTAAAAATTTGGAGGCACTTCAAACAGATGATTTATCTCATGCTCAATAAAAAATAAATTTTCTAATTTGTCATACAGAGACTGCCCAGAGGGAGGCCGTGCTTCTTCTATGGAGCTGGTGGATGTTGTGATCTGATTCTCAACATAATTGTTGATCCTTGAGATATATTGATCATATGACAACAGTTGTCCTATGCCAGTCACTAGGCTAGGCAGTCCTTTATCCTGCAATACTGTCATCTTTGCCCTGAATTCATCTATTTCTGCCTTCATATCCTGACATTTCCTTTCTAGAGTTTGAGTGAAATTTCTCAAAGTCAACAGTTTTTTGGCTGTGAGGATAGTGTCCGTTTTGCTATTTATTTCGAGTGTTGCCAATTCCTCCCTAGTGTGAGTATTGAGGAAATGTATCATTTTATTGGCCTGCTTAGGCATGATTCCTAGTGCTATTCTGGCCTTTTGTATTTCAACATGAGCTATGCCTATTAGTTCAATTTGCTCATGTATTGCTTGGATTGACCTCCATTGGTCATGGATTGATTGGCCAATTTTGGCCCAGATTATTTTCTTGATTTCTGCCAGAGTTTTGCCTAGAAGCAATTCTTTTTCCAAAGCTTTCACTTTGGCTTGCAAGGCCTTTATCTCTCTTTGCTTCTCTGCCACTGTCATCTTGGACTTGTCATAGTTGGCCTCTAGCTTGGCCAGTCTATCTTTGGCTTCATTGATTTCTGTCACCTGAACCTCAAGTTCCTTGACAACTTTCATCAAGTCCTCCATGCTCATGCTTGATTCTGCTGCTGTTGTTGCCTTTGTTGCTGATGTGGCTGTGGTGGGCGCTGGAATAGAAGGAGGGGCTGCTGCTGCTTGTGTAGGAGGGACAGGGCCCAGAGTTGTAGAAGTTTGAGGGGGCTGGGAGGTTGAATCCCCTTGCTTGTCCTGCAATGCCTTTTCCAATTCTGCTTCCATCTGTAATATTCTCTGATTCATCATCAGAAGCAGATCCATGGCCTCATCAAATTTCTTCTCTTGTGCAAGTTCTGTTGTTTGAGAGTGAATGGTTGGAGGCAATTTTTCTTGTTTTCTCAGTGCAGCAATGTCATCCTCTCTTTTCTGCATAAGGGCCTTAATACCCTTTGGATATTTAGGATCATGTCCTAGATCAATGATTATGTCTTCCAAAGTTTTTATTCTGTTGCCCTTAGCAGTGGAAGACATCCTTTCCAAACCAAGCTGTGTATTTGTATTCTTTAGTGATTCTTTTAACTGATGGGCCAGCATGGCCCTTTCTGCAAGTGTGGCATACACCATTTCCCCTATCTGTTTGTGTAGTTCTATCTGATCCATGGGGTGTATGTCCTTGGAGAGGACCTCTAGACTTCTTTTGGTGTAGTCTGCAGATGATCTGGGCTTTGGCACTTTAGGCTTAAGATGAGTAAAAATCATCGTGTCCTCCTTGATGTCATATGCTGCCATCAATCTCTGCTGCTTGGAGGGTGTTGTCTTCAAGAATTGATCATATAGTTGAACCCTTAAGAGTTCATTTTGGGCCTTGATTTCCATAAATGACCCTTTGACTCTAGCTGGTTGTTTTCCCTGCTGCCTAGAAGAGGACACCTCTGTGCTTTGTTGCATGACTTGTTCCTGCTGAAATGAACTAGTGGCAGTCTGCTGGCTGGATTCTCTTTCTCTGCTTTGGCTTTCTGCTCTTTCTTCACTGGTGTTTTCTTCCTCGGTCTTAGGGTCAATTCTTGGCCTCTTGGCCTCCGGTTGCTGTGTTGACCCACTTGGAGGTGTGGCCTCCTCTCTATCTCGTTTTTTGCCTCTCTCTTCATTGAGAGGTGTTTGAAAAACTGGGATTTGAGGTGCTTCAGCTTGTATTAATGGGGCTTGCCCTTGACTTTGTTCTTTTGAAGTGTTGGGCTGCCCTACCTTTGTCTCCTGTTGTACATCCATCACTTCTTTTTCTTTTACTGTGGTTGTTGTTGTAGTAGATGCTTGCTCGGTGCTCTGTGCAGCTGCAGCAGTGGATGTACCTTCTCCCACTTGGACTGGTTGCTTAAATATGACCCGCTGACAAGAATCCAAGTCAAGAGTTTTCTCTAAATCTTTCATAGTCTGCTCCATTGTCTCCTCCTGAGTAAATTCTTCTACTAATGTACCAGGCAGCCATTCATCTTGGTTGGAAAAGTGTTCAATTTGTGGATATGGACAATGTTTATAGGCTAGCAGCCTATACTTGACTCTCCTAGCACTGATAAAGCCTTCAGGGTCATAAGGGACCCACCAGAAGCTCCTTTTAAGTTTAATTTGTTGCCCCAATATTTGATCAACTTCTTGCCAACCATCTTTCTTGTTCATGATGAAGGGGTCTAGGTGGTGTCTGAATTTGAGGTTGGCTTTCTTCTTGGCACTATGGAAGTGTGTAAGGTCAGAATTGATGAGTTTCCTATAGTATTCCAAGGCAAACAATCTCATAGGCACATATCTTGGGAGCCTGTAAGGATAGAGCTCATAGCCATAGATGAGCTCATAGCCATAGATCCTGATGACTGTGTGATTTTGGTATAAATACCAATCACCTATTTTGTAATTCCTGGACAGCTGTAAGATTTTCTGCATATCTTTGGACAATCTGGCAGGAGGAGTCCTTTTCAAGAGGCATGTCACTGGATAGACAAATTGGTCAATGAATTCATAGTAGGAATAGGGAGAGTTCTAGACCTGGTGGAAGACTGAAGACCAGAAGATGACAGACCTCCTCTCACCCTGTGAATCTAGCTTCTTGATGTGGCACTGGAAACAATCTGTCTGATAGTACATGAAGAGGTGATAGATGTATGATGAATATTTGAATATTGCTTCCCTGTCCAGCCTCAACAGTTGGTCATGTATCTTATTGGCAATAAACTTGGCATAATTGTATTTTATAGCAGGGGGCTTCCCAAGGCTATATGCAGATAACAATACCAACACAGTTTCATCAACATTTTCATTTGTGGAGAACCCCAGCACAGAGGATATCATGTCCACAAGCAGCTTGCCTACCTCATTGAAATTTGCATATGGGAAAGGAGGTGGTCCAGAAGGCTGGCAGTCTACTCTCATGAAAGTTTTGGCAACTGCAACAATCTCAATGCTAGAGAGCTTGGAGCCCTCATCCAAAAAATACTTTATGGAAAAAGGGTAGAGCAGCTGGGTTTGCTTGTAATTTAGCATCTGATTGATGGAATCAGGAGTTATGTAAAAGAGGATGCTCCCAGATGGAGACATAACAGCTCTGAGTTTCTGGTCATAATTTTCTCTACAGAGGTGAATGACTTCAGGAAAGATATTAACAGATGGTAAGAAATAGATAGGCAGATTAGACTCCCAGATGCCATACATGTCACTGTTGTCCAAGTGACTGTTCCTCAGCTGGCAGAAGGTATGTAAGTGGTTCCTCTCTGCCACAAAATCTGCAATGAGGAAATCACTGTCCACAAGTGGCATAGCTTCAAGCTCCTTACTGGGTGGATTGATAGGAGCAACATCTAGAGCACATGGAGTGGCCATGTTTGATATTTACTGGATATTTACTTGAGCTTATGATTAGTGCAAAGGCTGAGAAATGCCCACTGGATTGTGTTTGAAAGTGAGCAATTTTGAGAGTATGAGGAGACTTTTTTACAGGGTTGATGAACTGTGGGGCACTCTGTTGGAAGAAACCAGAGTGTTTTGAGCTAAGTAGCTAGTTTTTCCCAAGGGAATTCTGATAACAGGGATCAGTGTGCAGTTATATGGGCTTTAGCCAGTAGCTCGGCTTCTAAAATTGATTTTTCACGATGAATTCCACAGAAGGGCACGGGTTTTTTGTAGAGCTTCGTGGTGTAGGGAATTTACCAAGTTTCTGGGTAGTTTTTAGCGGATAATTTGACCGTGAGGAGCTTTGCAGAGTTTTTTGCAGGAAATTTAGGAGAAAAATGGCACAAACATGGGTGAAATAGGTTGCCTGTGGAAAATACCTGGATTTTTCGGTGCAGGAGGTGTCAAGCTAGAACAATTGCAGGCAGTTTGAGTCGACTTTGAGGGAGGTAGCAGCTTGGGTGGAAAAATTCTCGATTTTGGCCGCAAATGACATCTTCCGCATGCACAACGCTCCGAAAACGACAAGTGAAAATGACACAAAACGGTCATTTCCCGACTTTTTATGCAAATTTGGCGTTTTGGCGCCTTTTCGGTGATGACGTCATCGGTGGGTCCAGGTATGGCAGGGTGACGTGGGTGGTCATGTGGAGGTGACACAGTGGCAGGGCATGTGGGCGGATGGACGACGTGGAGGCGACGTGGAGCAGCGGTGGCGGACGAGGGTGCTGATGTCATGCTGACATGGGTATGACCTCAGCGGGAGGGGATAGGCGGTAAGCGGTTTCCCCGGAGCACCAATGGGTGGTAAGTGGTAAGAGGGGGGGAGGGCTCCGAACAACCCGGGCGGTTGACACGTGGCAGGGGTATGGTGCTGAAACCGCCAATCCCCCGGACGCTAAACCTCCGCCAACTCTCATGCGATATTGACCGCCCACCCTTAGATCGCATCATCCATGATCGAACGGCTGGCGGGGAATGCGATGTGACGGTGCTTTAAGACAGGGGGACCCACCCGATTAAACTAATGAATTAAATAAATCGCATGCGGGGTGGGTTTTCAACATAGGTTTAGTAGGGTACTTTATAAATGTTTTAATTAAAAAACATTACAAACCAAAACTTTTAGCACGGAAGGGGGGTAAGAGGGGTTAATGAGGGCGGGGACTATGGTTTTTTGATTTTTTAACCAAAGTTTTTAATAAAAACCCATAGTTTAGGGTGGTAGAGGGTTAATATTAACCCCTGATGGATTAATATTCCACAAGAGATGGATGTATAGCTATAGTGCTATGGGGAGGGTATTTATATAGACTTTTTGGGATTTTCACATAGATCTTTGTAGAATTAGGGAAGGGGAACACATAGGGAGCTAAATAATACATTAGTTGTTATATGACATTATGAGGTGAGTGTGTAGGGGACAATGCTAAGTGTTAAGAAGTAAAACTTAGGAATAGAAGATGAGTGGAATTGAGAGTAAAGATTTTTACACAAGAAATGTGGCTTCTTTCCCTTGACTAGACTTCATGGTTTGACCTGGTACTCTGTCATGGAATGAAGTGGCACAAGACACTTGAGCAGATCCCAAGGTCCTTGGGGGATGTTGATAAATGATGTTTGGGGAAAAAGGGGGGAAATTAGAAATGCTTCCATTGTTATGTCCTCAAACCTCTGCCATGGTGCCAATACACTGAATGGAATGAGTCTTGCTCTTGATAAGCCAACTGGTGATGGCCCTTCACTTCTGCAACCTTATACTACTTATCCAACCTAGTAATCGTAACATTTTTTCTTCACTTGAAGTGGGTGCACTTGAATTAGCAGACCCTGATTGTTCTCTTTTTCTTTTGACTGCCCTCCTATCTAAATCTATTCTTATTTCTTCCAAGGACCCAGATTAAGCATTTGGGCTCCTTCACTTCTCTACCTAGCTAGTCATCTGCCAAGCTTGAGCTGTTTGGTCAGGAACCATTCTCTATTCTGCAACAAGCAATTTAAGCATGGCATGGTCCAGATTAGATTCTTGGGTCATCCATCAAGTATGATTAGCATCAGTATTTGTATACTATGTTACTCCCACAAGATAGTAGTGGCATTTTGACTGGCCACTTTCCTGGTCTTTAGTTTGGGGTTCATTTTCACTATTCTTTTGACCATTTGATTTTCTTGCCTTTTGATTATTCTTTTAAGGGATACCCTCTTTTCATTTTTTAATTTTCCTAGTATGTACACAAAATATGGAACCTTTGCACCCTGGAATGATGAACATATTTAGCCCTTCCATTGTCAATCATGAAAGATTAAACCTATTGGTATAGGAACCTAACAATGGCTCCACTTGGGGATGGCTTTTCCTGGAGGAAAGCCAAGAACAGCAGGTTAGATGGCCTTATTTTCCTTTCCTTACTACAGTGAACCCTCTCTAGTATTGACACCTTTGATCTGAATTTTGTGAGCTTGTATGTAGTGTCGTCTGACCTCATTTGTACAAGAATTACCACTTTGTGTCTTGCTGGCCTGTATTACTGTTTATCATTTGTTCTCTGTTATGTAGATCTTCCTCAAATTTGTTTGTGGAGCTTTTCAATCATCTATGTCACCTTTGATATAGTTTGTTGATCATTTTTTCAAAATCTGTTGTAGTTGTTCCTTTATCTGTCTGCTAAAAAAAAAGAAAAATGCTGAAAACTACACATATTTATGTACAATATGTGACTGTGCTATGCTCATGGATCATAATAGTGCTTGAGCGTTCTTCCATTCACTGGGCCTTCATCATTATTTGAATCATCTAGACTCTTTAGAAAAAAGGTGTTATTGCCTTGCACAGCTTGAATTACAAATGGTCCTTTCCACAGAAAGTCAAACTTGCCATGTTTTCCTTTGTCTTCCCTCCTAGAGTCCCATTTCAATACTTTGTTTCCTATGAAAACGTCTTCAACTTTTGTTCTTTTGTCAAACACATTTTCAGCTTCTCTTGTAGAACCTGGGTTCTCTGATACACTTCTTCCCTTGTTTGCTGTAAGTGAATTGTTTGATTGATCCTCCTCTGGATATCATTGGGTTCAGCTTGTATTTCCTACAAAAAATTGATCACAAGGACCCCAAGAGATGATGGGAACACAGCTTCCAGGCCATATACCAATTCATATGGGCTAGTACCAATAGATCTTTTGGTGGTCAACCTATCTGCCCATAGTGCATTTACCAGCTTCTTGTGCCAATTCTTTTTGTTCTCCTCCAAGACCTTTTTGATGATATTGATGAGGCTTTTATTGGAGGACTCAGCTAGGCCATTGCCTTGAGGGTAATAGGCTGTTGAATGACCAAGGGTAATATGATATTTGTGACAAAAGTTGATCATTCTTTTGGATTTAAAGGCAGCTGCATTGTCTGTTATGATTTTCTCTGGGCAGCCAAATCTAGACAAGATATTGGTTTCTAGGAATGTATGAATAATTGAGACATTTGCTGTCTACAAGTATGGCTCTATCCATTTGGTGAGTAATCATAGCTGTCAAGATCCCATCTATGCTGGCCTGAGGATGAAGGGTGAATTTCCCCAATGAAGTCTAAGCCCCATTGTTGAAA
>APFE030006729.1:7507-18004 GCA_000404065.3 Pinus taeda | reverse complement strand
ATGGGCTAGTACCAATAGATCTTTTGGTGGTCAACCTATCTGCCCATAGTGCATTTACCAGCTTTTTATGCCAATTCTTTTTGTTCTCCTCCAAGACCTTTTTGATGATATTGATGAGGCCTTTATTGGAAGACTTAGCTAGGCCATTGCCTTGAGGGTAATAGGCTGTTGAATGACCTAGGGTAATATGATATTCGTGACAGAAGATGATCATTCTTTTGGATTTAAAGGCAGCTGCATTGTCTGTTATGATTTTCTCTAGGCAGCCAAATCTAGACAAGATATTCGTTTCTAGGAATTGTATGATAATTGAGTTATTTGCTTGTCCACAAGGTATGGCCTCTATCCATTTGGTGAAGTAATCAGTAGCTGTCAAGATCCATCTATGTTGTCCTGAGGATGAAGGGTGAATTTCCCTTATGAAGTCTAAGCCCCATTTTTGAAATGGTTTTTCAGTTGAAATGGGTTTGAGGGATAAAGGTAGCAACTTCTTCTTCCCTTCAAAGATTTGACATTTATGACATGACATTACAAACTTTTTTGAATCAGCAAACAGGGAGGGCCAATAAAATCCAGCCCTCAGGATTTTATCAGCTGTTGATTTCCAATATAAGTGCCCTCCACAATCTCCTGCATGAAATTCTGTAAGGACTTTATCAGCTTCATCTGATGTTAGGCAGTTAAGTAAGATACCTTCATGATTTTTCCAAAATAAAACATTATATATGATAAAAAAAATTGAAGCTTTCATTTTTAAAAATCTCTTTTTGGTTATGGATAACCCTTGAGGAGCTTGCAGGTTTAATAATATAAAACATATGTCAGCATACCAAGGTGATTGTAAAAATGCCTGATTGATATGTGGAGTCGCCATCTCCTGTTCGTTATCCAGTTCATTGATGTCAAGGGCTCAGAAATTGGTTTCAGTCATTAGTTTAGCTAGCCCTTGTCCTTTTATAAGTTTTTTTGGTTTGATCTCTATATCATATTCCAGAATGTTGGCTATCCATTTGCCCCTCTTACCTTCAATTCCCTCTTGAGTTAAAATGACTTTGACCACTGCATTTGGCACATATGCAACTATGTGAGAGTACAATATCTACACTCTGAAATCCTTTATGGCTTTGACAAGGGCATATGCTTGCTTTTCCATGATTTGGTATTTGAGTGGGGCATCTTTAAGGGCTCTACTGAAAAAGGAAATAGGCTTTTCACATCCTAAGTCATCCTTTTGTAGTAAGACAACAACAATTGTATGCTCAGAGGCAAAGGAGAAAATCATGAAGTCTCTATCAAATCTAGGGCTTGTAAGAACATGTGTTTTTGTTAAAGCTATCTTGATTTCCTCAAAAGCCTGTTTGGCTTCAACTGTCCATTTGACTTTGGAATCTTTTTTGAGCATGTTGTTCAACAATCTTACTAGCTCAGCCAAGTTGGGAATAAATCTTCTTAGGAAATTAATCTTTCCTAAAAATGCTTGTAATTCTTTGATATTTCTTGGGTGAAGGACCTGAAGTATAGGTTGAATCCTATCAGGGTCAATTCTTATGCCATCTTTTGAAATTATATGACCTAGGAGTTTGCCTTCTTCTAGGACAAATAGTGATTTCTTTGGGTTTAAAGATATGCCATACTTTGTGCAAATTAAGAACACTTGTCTAAGATGTTTTAAATGTTCTTGGTCTGATTTTGAGAAGGCTGTTAGATCATCAAGGTATATGACTAAGAAATCATGGATTTCTTTAGCAAAGGCTATGTCGATTGCCCTTTGGAATGTGGCTCCAGCATTCTTGAGTCCAAAGGGCATTTTGACATATTTGAAATTTCCCCAAGGTGTAGTGAAAGTTGTTTTATCTTGATCATCTGGGTGAACTAGAATTTGATTGAATCCTGAGAAGCCATCCAGTAGTGAGATCCTTTAAGCTCCCACTACCCTTTGTACGATGTTATCCATTTTTGGCAAGGGGTAGTGGTCTTTGAGAGAGACTTTGTTCAAATTTCTCAGATCAACACAAAGTCTTATCTCCCCAGTTTTCTTTCTTGTGGGTACAAGGTTTGAAATCCATTCAGAAAATCTTATAGGTGCAATGGTTCCAACTTCATACATTCGTTTTACTTCTTTTTCAATTAGGGGAAGAAGGACTGGATTCACTCTCCTCAACTTCTTTTTAAAGGGTTTATGGTTTTATTTCAGGGGTATTGTGTGCTGGATAACTGTAGTATCATAGGATTTAAGGTCCTCATAACTCCAAGTAAACACATCTTGAAACTCTTTGAACAGTTCAATATATTCTGATTTCTTATCAGGAGGTAAGGTTCTAGAAAGCTTGACCATTTTGGGATTTTCAGTGGTCCCAATATTACACTCCTCAATTTTTGCATTGATGGGTTGCACCTTTGGTTTCTTAGGGATGTCATTTGAATAAAAAATGTCTTCTAAAGGAGTAAGACCTGTGGGCAAGAAATTATCCTTTAGTTGAATTACTTCAGTTTCTTCTTCAATAATTTCATCAAGATCTGCTAGTCTTAGCTTCTGTAAATTGGAAAAGTCAAAGGTTGTAGGATGTAATATCATATATGTTGTTTTAGCTGATATACTTGTCTTCTTTCTCTGTTTTTACTCATTAATAGATGACTATCATTATGGTTCCACTCATGTGTCTTTATAATGGTGATTGAGTTATATCTTTTCTGACTGATATATAATTGCATATATTGGATTTATGCTTGTATTTGTATTGTTCTTTGCATGTGCAGGTGTCCGTTCACGAGGATCGTGGGGATCGTAACCAGCCAGAGCAAAGGAACGGGAGCGACGATTCTTCTACAACTACTAGCGTTGGAATCCAGGTAGACTATCATCATCGATCTCTGATTTTCAATTAGGAACCTGCATGTTAGCATTGTGTGATTGTTGCTAGACCCTGGTTGGGCTAGTGGGATCGCCTCTGTCCGCAGAGGGGATTTACCAGTTCAACAAAGGGTAAAGCCTAAGGGAGAAGTCTTGTCTTAGGTCCTAGTGATCTAGGTTTGGATTATGGTAAATACTGAGAGATTAGTCTCACGTTAGGGCCTAGTGATCCAGGATTGGATTGCAGTAAACCCTCGAAGACAAAGAGTTGGAAAATTCCTCAAGGATAGTGATGGATTTCAAATGGAATTCCAAATTCTATTCAGTTGTGATCGGAGCATCATTTTTGGTGTGATCACGGTTTGATGAGGGTGGAGTTGGTTTAACCTCTGGATTCCCTTGGTTTTTTTTGGATTGGTTGTTCTATGATATTCCACATTCATGCTTGGAATATGGCACGGGAGTGACTGGCTGAAAGGGAGATTTGGATAAGCCATGTCTATGTTCAGGTGGTATGTGGAAGTCCCGAACCTGGTCAGATTTTCCTATGAATAATAAAAGATAAGTTGTCATACTTTTTCACTGATTTATATGTGGATTTAAAGGCTGTCAAATCTCTGATATTTATATGGTTTTATGTTGGTTATAAGCATGGTTGAATGATTAGTTCATGTCATGTTTATTTCATGTATTTACTTGTAACTGTTAAATCGGTGGATGCAATGCTTAATTGATGATGTAATAGTTCGAGGGGGAAGGAGGTGATCCTTCTAGTTATTTTTTATAAGTTCTTTCAGTCGTTTATTCTCTGTCTTGTATCCTATACTTATAGGTTGCATTGATGCCAAGTGTTTTCCATAATGTTAGTCCTGGTTGGGGGTGCTCGTCCTGAGGGTGATGTTTGATTGATCACCATTGTTATCATGTTTTTAATGAATTCTACAAGTTACAACAAGTTTTGGGTAGAGGCCAAGATTTTGTGCTAGAAAAGTGGCTTAAATCCTAGGGTCATTGGCACAAAAATAGCAATTTTGGTCCAGAATCACTAGCAGGCATGCATGTGAGAGAAATTTTTAGTTTCTGGTCACTCCCTTAGCCATAGCATGAGAGTGACTATGGCTTAAGAGCTGTAGAAGAGTAGTGGAACCCATGGAAATGTCGTATGAGTGGTTGACTTGTCTCCTGAGGGTTATGTTGATGATGTTGGATGACTGTATGTGATGTTCCATTGATTGCACATCTTTAAGGTGACATAGGAGGTCGAATATGATTTTACTAGCATATCTACTCATGTTTACCCCAGTTGGCATGGTTACTTTGGGTAGAACTGGGAGGGGGTGTCACAGATTGGTATCAGAGTGTGGTTGTGCTCTGCTTGGGTGAGGGTGTTTGCCATGCATGAATTCCAGTTTCATGTGTGTCTCTTACATTTGCATTCCATGTTCTTGTAGCATTGCATAATGATTGATCATGATTGTAGTAGGGTTGTCATGAAGAAATTGATGATTTATTTTACGGAATGCATTATCAGGAGTATATGAATGGTTATATGAGTATATGCAGCATGATTACATCCTTGTATGTTGGGTTGCATTCTTCATTATTTGATTACATGCATCAATCTTGTAGGTTGATTACAAGAATTAATCACTTATGATTGACTACATGCAGTTATGTGTACGTGTAGTTGATTAAACATTTCGTATGCATGTTGATGGTTGAACATGGCAATGTGTACAATGGAGCAATGGTTGTTTCCATGCATGAGGTCATTGTTTGTGTGGTTGATATGGTCATGAATTGATGACTAGACTCTAGCTAGAATGATGTGAATATGGTTTGGTACTTAGATGTTAAATGTCTAGATGCATTTTTCATGAAAGTATGGTCTTATTTATACTTATGCATGAATAGTAGGTCAAACATGACTTGTGAGGTCATGGTATGCAATTTATGTCATCGGGGTGATATTGGTATGTTATGATACTAATGTGTTGGCTAAGATAGAGTATGAGATGTAGATCATCATAATGAGGTCGTAACATTGGACTTTGGGGTAAGAGAAGATCATCATACATGTATTGTATGTTTGGCATGCAGGTATGAATGTCAAGGATTGTTATATGCATTAGATTTATATACATTAGGTTTATGTACGTGCCTTTTGATGTTATGGTTACATTCATGATAGATGTTAATTGATTAGTGTAGTTATATGCACATGTGTTGAGTAGTTAAGAATGATAGTATTAGTAACATGTATTTGTATGCATTTCTATTGTTGTGTGTATTAGATAACCTAATGATTATGTTATATGTTGTTGATGAGTATGTTATAGGTTAACTTGTTGTCGTTACATGATAGTTAGCTTGACGATTAGGTTATATGTTGTTGATGATAATGATAGTTAGCTTAAGGATTAGGGTTATAGCATTATACCTTGATGTTATATGTATCATGCTAAATTGGATTGGCCTATGAAGATGGTTATGGTTACGATATTCAGGTATGAGCCAACATATTTGTTATATGATGTTGTACTAATCTAGATTGACTTTGCATATGTGTGAATGATAATTGTGTATGATTTATGATGTAAATATGTTAGCTAGTGACTATTTTAGATATCATGATCATATTTATGTTTTAGTTATGTTGTGAAGTTATATCATTCTAACTAGCTTGATTGTGTAGAAAAATAGCCTCCCCCGAGACATAGTAAGTTATGAGTTTTCTTATGTTGTATATTTGGTGCTTGACTCTTTGATTATGTCATATAGTTCACTTATTTAACATGGTATGTTGTAGGTTGGTTGAATGTTTGATGAATTGAATAATATGGGTATGTGCTGCAATGATCTTGTTTTAAGATGATTGTGCTAATACATATGAGTTGAGATAGCTGACATGTACTTGAGTATGATAGGTGATAGTTGTAGCATTATTTATTATGATTGATGACTATGAGTTGACTATGGGCTATGACATGATTGTTAGTTCTGGTAAAGGTTGATTTCTAATTGATAGATATGATTTTCTTGGTATGTGGAAAATTTGGTTCACGTGCATGAGAAGTTGGAGGAAACATGCTCGATATTAGCATGACAAGGTAATAAATGATGTGTTATATAACTAATAGTTGGGTGATGTGAAAGTGCATAGTAAGCATTGATTGCAACAAGGTAAAAAGGTAAAAGAAAGGAATTGGACAATAATTTCTTCGGCTATGTTTGGAAATCCTAATTCCAAACTAATGAGTTCTTTGTACACAAGAAGTCTTCTTAACCTTGATTTTTCTAAAATTATATGGATATGTGCTATATTCATCGACATGTAATTGACAGGTATGTTAGCTAGTCTCTAGTTATATGTGGATTTTTCAAGATAATTGGAGTCCCTTGAGAGATGGCATGGATCTATTCAGTTGCAAGGAAGTAAGATTGGCACGATAAGATAAGGTAATTGATGTATTGTTATGTTTATTTATGCACTTAAATTATGTGTTTATGGTAGTATAATTTAGGAAGTTTCATGGCAAGAGATAATTCCATGAATCTCAAAGAAGGCTCAAGTTGAGATTTCCTTTGGAAGCACTGGGAACCATGGGGATTAAGTGATGGTATCTGTTGTTAGTCTTTTGATTTTGGTATTTTTTTATTGTTGCACTTGATTTGAAATTTTGCGTGTGTCTAGTACATATATATGCCACTTTGTTGTGGTGTCGTATTGTTGTTATGGGTTTTCATGATATTATTCTTGATTGTTTCTTGGGTTGCCTTTTATGTTTTCAGTCTTGGGAATTGGTTGGGAAAGAGGAAAGTTAGTGGAGATCAGGGAGAGCCGTGTGGTACCCAACAGGTAATGTAAGGCTCATATGAAGCTCTATGCATGAGTAAGCACAAGGAAAGGTAAGACTATGTCAGTCGGTTGGACTGGTCGGGTCCATAAGGGTAAATGGACGGTGGCAATACAAACATGTGAAAAGTAACTAGAAAAGGTAAATTAAATGGACCTAAGGTGTCAGATGCCTTGAAAATGTTGGGAATGATTGTTCTTAATGTTGTACATGGATAAATGAAGTTCTCTTTACCTAGAACTTATGTTATTTGGTAACTATGTCATAATCATGACGGTGTTGATGTTTATATATGTATGAATGTATGTATGTAGTTTTTTGACACGCTAATGATTATATATGTATGTATGTATGTATGTTGTCACTGTTTGACAAGGTTGTAAGGGATTGTTCCTGTGGAGGAATGATTTCTTATGTAGGCGAAAGGCATGAAGAGGTTCTTGGTTCATGAGGAATCAAGTGGGAAGAGAAGTCATGACAAATATACAAGGTCAATAACTTATGTTTATGAGTTGATATTATGTTATCATATTATGCCTATGTTATGTTATGACAGGTAACACTGAGAGATACATCAGTGAAATGAATTAGTGTGGTCTCTGACATGCTGGGACAAGCATGGAGAAGACACTGGAAGTAAGGTTGCTTTTAAGGACAATGTGGTTTTGGAGGTGTGGTACTATTGTTGTGCACATGTTGCATATGTGATCTTATGTGCATGTAGTGTTGTGCAACTATTTCATATGCAGTGCTAAGTATAGATGGTGTCATGTAGATGTTGGATATGTGGTGCTATGTACATATTGTATTATGTGCATGACGTATATGAGACGTTGTGTGCATATGGTGCTCCGTGCATGTTGGATTTGTGATACGGTGTATAGATGATGCTATGTACATGTTGGATATGCAGTGTTATGTATAAGTGGTGTTGCATTGACATTGTACATGTTGCACTATGTACCTATGGTGTTATTTGCATGATTGTACAATGGTGTTGCATGCATGTGGTGTTGTGTACATGTTTTACAAGTGGTGTTGTGTGCAGGTGGTGTTGTGTACATGCCATGCATGTGGTGCTATGCACATATGGTATCACGTACATGTCATGCACATGGTACTGTGTACATTTGTTATTGTGTACACATTGTACAATGGTGGAGTGTACATGTGGCATTGTGTACATGTTGTGTAGGTGGTGTCATGTACATGTGATGTTTTTCACACGTTATCTAGGTGGTTTTAGTCTATAGGTGGTATTGTTTACATGTGGTACATATGGTACTGTGTAGATGCATGTATTTGATGGTGTTGCATGATGTGTGTAGTTGTATGTGTGTGATGTACACTGTGTGTATGTGCACATGGTTGAGGAGAAGGCATTGGGTGTTTGTCTGGTGTGGAAATTGCTCCAAAGTGCTTACGGAATAAAGACAAAGGTAGAAGCTAAGGATTGATGAAAGGATAAGTATCAACATTTTGTTTCAGTTTTATTATGCATCATGTGATTTATAACTAGGGTATATGATGAATATATGTGATCTATGGTTTTGGTTTATGATGGTTACATGTGATTTAGGATGTTAATATATGATGGTTGTGTAGAATTGAGGCTTCTGTGATCCATCATATTTGTAAAAAGAGCTTCGGCGTAAATCACATAAAAAGATTATTGTCGACGCGTTTCGAACCAACTAGTGTGGTTCATCGTCAGGACAAGTTGAAGAAACAGATCAGGCTTTAGCAATTTAAATAGGCTGAGCAAAGACTCCAACGGCTACATAACAACTATATTTGACTCTAGGACCAAGGCCATAAATAAATTTAATCTTATTATTATTATATTATTAATTTAATTCTAGAGATGAGAGAAATTCGGTAAGATTAATAAATTAGCGAATATTATCCCAAGAAATTTATTTGCTTAAATAAATTAATGGTTATTTAAAACTTAAAATGGTTTCTTTTGAATGAATAATTTAATTAATAAATGAATAAATGAGTAATTTACGTTATATATATTAATAACTCTAATAATAATAAGATAATAATATTATATTGCTAGAGATAAGAGAAATTAGGTTAGATGAATAAATGAGCTAATATTATCAAAAGAGATTTATTTGTTTAAATAACGTAATATTGATGGATATTTTATTATTAAGTTACTAATGTTTGAAAGACTTATCTATAATGAATAATTAAAGATATATAAATTATATGTTCTTATCAAGTTATTACTTAAATAAATATGTTTTAATTATTGATGGTAAGCAGATCATAAGGGCTAGCTAGACTAGTAAAAGAGGAAATAATTTAATTTATTTCTAGACATACTATATATGTATATATATATATAAGCTATCATTAAGCCCATAGTTTTGGTAGCTATCACAAAATAACATAAGTTGCTTCTAAATTTAGAAACATAAATATAAGTTTATTTTAAAACTCATTTATATATTCCCTTTCTGAATCTAAGTGTTTTCTTATTAATTTTAACATAATGGTAAGTGATAACATATTCCCATACACCATCATTCTATTCAAATTTATTAAAATTAAAAATAATATAAAATTTCTTTAATAAATTATTCATAATTTCACTGTAAATTTAATTGAGATTCTTAAAACTACACTTATAAATATATTTAATATTAATACCCTTTTAATTATAACTACAACATTAATCTAGAAATTATTATTAAATATAATATTGATCTATAAATTAATATTAAATATAATATTACTCTATAAATTAGTATAACTAGTAAATGGTTTAAATTTCATTTTTTTTTCAATTATTATGTTAAACCTATTTAGACCGGTATATCTATATCATTTAACATCTCTATTGAATTTAAAATCACAATTAACGTAAATACATTTAAACTAAATACCATCTATAAAATATTTCTCCAAAAACAAACAACAAAATGGCTTAATATATTTCTCCCATCACCATAAGTACAACGAAATACCGTTTTTACTACAATAATATATGGTAAAATTAACTTCCTTTAACAAATTATTCATAATTTCACTATAAATTTAATTGAGATCCTTAAAAATACACTTATAAATATTTAATATTAATACCCTTTTAATTATAACTACAACATTAATCTATAAATTATTATTAAATATAATATTAATCTATAAATTAATATTAAATATAGTATTAATCTATAAATTAATATTAAATATAATATTACTCTATAAATGGTTTAAATTTCATTTTTTGTTCTTGTTCAATTATTATGTTAAACCTATTTAAACCTATTTAAACCCGTATATCATTTGACATCTCTACTGAATTTAAAATCACAATTAACTTAAATACATTTAAACTGAATACCATATATAAAATATTTCTCCAAAAACAAACAACAATACGGATTAATGTATTTCTCCCATCACCATAAGTACAATTTCTCCCATCACCATAAGTAAAATGAAGTGCACGGAGTTAGGAATGTTGGATCAGGTGCACAGCAAAACTAAATTAAACACACAGCAGAAGCACATATGACACAGTATTTAACGTGGTTCACCCAACCAATCTAGGCTACGTCCACCAAACATAGGCATCAGGAATATATTAATCAAATTGGAGGTTACATCAAGAAATTCTCATAAAACCTCTCACACTCTTAGCAAACCATCTGAATGATTGCCAGTTATATAGCATAGAGAATCTAACAGCCTCATAACTCCCTCACATCAAATATAGGAGGCATTAACTCCCTCCCAACAACCTGGAGCTAATCTAGGAACTGAATCCCTATT
>APFE030006728.1:0-18807 GCA_000404065.3 Pinus taeda | reverse complement strand
TTTCCTTTTTGCGGTTGCTTTCATCGTTTTCACAGTCATAGTCTTTTTTTGGAAGTAAAATCGATAAGCGTTTTTTGACCCCCAATTCCATTGTTTTCAGAATTATATATATACACAATGTTTCAATTTATTTCACTGTATGTTTTTTCAGTAATTCAGGTGAGCCAAAATTATTTGTTACATGTAAATGATAGTGTTTTCTTGATGAAAATATTTTGAATAACCTATAAAATTTATATTTCAATAATTCATATTTTTTCAATAAGTATTTATTTATTTTTTTATACAGTTTTATTTACTAAAATAAGAAATAGGGAATTTTATTTTTTAATTGATATAAAATTGTCTTTTTTAAAAGTGTGCTCTCAATAAAGTAAATTGTCTTTTTATAATTTCCTAAACATTAATATATTTCATATGATTTATTTTTATATTTTTTAATAATATAATATATAAATTTTATAGTAGTGATTTTGTTTTTTAAAGTGTTTTCTTTTTTATAAATTTATTAATTAATTACTTAACTGAACCATATTTTTATATATGTTTTAGTTGTATATTGAAAAATTATTTTTATTATAGAATTTATATTATGTAAATATGTTTTCAATAAACATAAATTTCTATTTTGTAACTTTCTTAATAAATCCGTTACTTATGTTTACTACTTTTTTATGTGAAGTTCTTTCACTTTCATGCATGATGTATATTTATAATATACATTGAGATTTAGGGTCTAGGTTTGGCTAGTTTAGTGTAGGTTAGGCTAGAGTGGGGTGGGATAGGCTAGGTAAGGCTAGACTATTTAGGCCAGGCTAGGCCAAGTTAGTTTAGCTTAGACTAGGCTACTTTAGGCCAGAGTAGGATAGGCTTGCTTAGTTTAAGCTAGGCTAGGCTAGGTTAGGTCAAGCTAGTTTAAACTAGGCTAGGAAAGCTTAGTTCAAGCTAGTGTATGTCAAACTAGGCTAAGCTAGCTTAGGCCATGCTAGGCTAGGTTAATTTAAGTTATGCTAGGCTAGGCTACACTATGATACGATAGGCTAGGCTATCTTAGGTTAGGCTCAACTAGTTTAGGCTAGATCAGGCATGTGTTAGGCTAAGCTAGATAATCTATTTTAGGATAAAGTTAGGTGAGGCTAGTTTATGATAGACTACTTTAGGGTAGGCTAGATTAAGGTAGGATAGAGTCGGCTAGGGTAGGCTTGGATAAGCTAGGCTTAGGATAGGCTAGGCTAGGCGAGGTTATGCTAGGGTAGGGTAGGCTAGGTAGGGTAGGATAAGGTAGGGTAGGGTAAGGTAGCCTAGGTAAGCTAGGTAGGTTAGACTAGGCTAGGTTAGGTAGGCTAGGGTAGGCTAGGTAGGGTAGGCTAGGTAGGCTAGGGTAGGTTTGGCTAGGTGAGGTAGACTTGGCTAGGCTAGGTGGCTTGGCTAGGCTAGGGTATGGTAGGTTAGGTTACGTTAGGTTAGGCTAGGCTAGGCTAGGTTAGGCTAGGCTAGGCTAGGCTAGGTACACTAGGCTAGGCTAGGGTAGGTAAAGGTAGGCTAGGCTAGGCTATGGTAGGCTAGGGTAGGTTAGGGAGGCTTGGTAAGGGTAAGATATGGTAGGGTAAGGTAGGGTACACTATGTTATGGGAGGGTAGGGTAGGGTAGTGTAGGCTAGGCTAGGCTAGGTAAGCTAGGGTAGGCTAGGACAAGCTGGGTTATGGTAGGCTAGGTAGGGTAGGCTAGGGTATGTTAGCGTAGGCTATGCTCGGGTACACTCGGCTAGGTTATGTTGGGCTAGGGTAGGCTAAGTAGGTTAGGTAGGCTAAGCATGCTAGGGTAGGGTAGGGTAGGCCATGGTAGATTAGGGTAGGTTAGGCTAGGCAAGGCTAGGCTATGGTAGGGTGGGTTATGCTAGCTAGGCAAAGTTTTGGTAGGATATGATAGGCAAGGCTAGGCTAGGCTTAGGTAGGTTAGGATACCCTAGGCTAGGATAGGTTAGGCCAGGGTAGAGTAGGCTAGGCTAGGGAGGGTAGGCTAGAGTACGATATGCTACCGTAGGCTAGGCTAGCATAAGCTAGACTAGGGTAGGCTAGGCTAGGCTAAGGTAGGCTAGGTTAGGGTAGGTTGGGATAAGCTTGGGTTAGGTAGGCTGGGATAAGCTTAGGATAGTGTAGGCTAGGCTAGGTTATGTTAGCGTAGCCTAGGTAGGCTAGGATAGGCTACATTATGCTAGGCTAGGTAGGTTAGGCTAGGCTAGGCTAGGTAGTCTAGGGTATGGTAGGCTAGGTTAGGGTATGGTAGGCTAGGCTGGGTTAGGATAGGTAGCCTAGGGTAGGGTAGGCTACGATAGGCTTTGGTACATGAGCCTAGTCTAGATTAGGCTAGAAGAGATTAGTCTAGATTAGGCTAGGCTAGATTAGAGTAGGCTAGACTAGCTTAGCGTAGATTAGGCTAGGCTAGATTAGCCTAGATTAGGTTAGATTAGGCTATGCTAGGCTAAGTTAGGTTAGGATAAGCTAGATTATGCTAGTCTAGATTAGGCTAGATTAAGCTAGATTAGGCTAGACTAGGCTAGGATAGATTAGGCTATGTTATATTTGGCTAGATTAAGTTAGGATAGGCTTGGTTGTATTAAGCTAGGCTAGATTGGGGTAGGTTAGATTAGGTGAGGCTAGGCTATGGTAGACTAGATTAGGCAAGATAAGGCAAGATTAGGCAAGATTAGGCTAGATTAGGCTAGGCTAAGCTAGATTAGGCCATGCTAGGCTTGTCTAGGCTAGGCCACGCTAGACTAGATTAAGCAAGATAAGGCAAGATTAGGCTAGATTAGGCTAGGCTAAGCTAGATTAGGCCATGCTAGGCTTGTCTAGGCTAGATTAAGTTAGCCTAGATCAGGCTAAGTTAGGTTAAACTAGATTGGGCTAGGCTAGGCTAGGCTAGGCTAGGCTAGGTTACACTAGATTAGGCTAGGGTATATTAGATTAGGCTAGATTAGGCTAGGCTAGGTTAGGATAGATTAGGCTAGATTAGTCTTCGCTAGATTAGGATAGACTAGATTAGAATAGATTAGGCTACATTAGGCTAGATTATATTAGATTCGGGTAGACTATCTTAGCCTAGCCTAGCTTAGCCTAGACTAGACTAGACTAGACTAGCCTAGACTAGACTAGACTAGCCTAGCCTAGACTAGACTAGGATAGCCTAGCCTAGCCTAGTCTAGACTGGACTAACCTAGTCTACATTGATCTAGACTAAGAATATTTAGGCAAGTTTAGGCTAGCCTAGGTTAGGCTAGCTTAGCTTATGTTACGCTTTCTTATGCTAGGTTAGCATATATAGTTTAGGCTAGACTAGGCTAAGCTAGTTTATGTAAATCTAGTTAGGAGTAGGTTAGGATAAAGCTAAGAAAACTAGTTGGGCAACATTATTTTATGCTAGATTAGGCTACAACTCACTAGATTAGGCTAGGTTAGGCTACACCTTGCTAGATTAGGTTAAGTAAGGCTACGATAAGCTAGTTTAGGCCATGTTGTGGTAGGATATAGGTTATGCTACAATAGGCTAGGTTAACATAATTTTGGCTATCGTAGGCTATGCTTTGCTAGAGTAGGCTAGACTAGGCAAGAGTAGGGTAGGGTAGGCTAGGCTAGGCTATTTTATGCTAGGCTAGGCTATGCTAGTTGAGGATAGGGTAAGCTAGGCTTGTTTAGGCTAGTTTAGGCTAGCCTATGCAAGACTAGGCTAGTCCATGCTAGTTTATGCTAGGTTAGGAAAGGCATGTTGAGTTTAGGCTAGCTTAAGCAAGTCTAGTTTATATTATGCTAGGATAGGCTAAGCTAGGTTAGGCGAGGACAGTCGAGGTTAGGCTAGGTAGTTTAGGCTATGATAGGTTAGGTTAGGCTAGGCTAGACTAGTTTAGGATAGGTTAAGCTAGGCTAGACTAGGTTATGCTAGGCTATGCTAGATTAAGATAGGCTAGGCTAGGCTAGGCTAGATTCAGCTAGGCTATGCTAGGCTAGGCTAGGCTATTCTAGTTTACACTAGGATAGTTTGAGTGAGGATATACTCTTTTACACTACGCTAGGTTAGCCTAATTTTTCTAGGCAAGGCTAGTTTAAGCTAGGATAGTTTGAGCAAGGCTAGGCTAGGTTACACTAGGATAGGTCAGGCTAGGCTATACTAGTTTAGGCTTGTCTCATTTACGCTAGGTTAGTATAGGCTAGGGTAGGCTTGTCAAGGTTGAGCTAGGCTAGTTTAGGCTAGGTTAGCCTATGTTAGGACAAGCTAAGTTAGGTTAGGGTAGTTTAGTCTACTTTAGGCTATGTTATCCTACTTTAGGGTAGTATGGACTAGTCTAGTTTAAATAACGTTAGGTTAGGTGAGCTTAAGCTAGGCTAGGCTAGTTTAGGTTATATTAGGTTAGTTTAAGCTAGCTTAGGTTAGGCTAGGATAGTCTATGCTAGTTTAGGCTAGGCTAAGTTAGGCAAGCATATCGTAGCCTAAGGTATGTTAGGCTAGTCTAGGTTAGGCTAGGCTAGGCTAAGCTATTTTATGGCAATCTAGGTTATGCCATGCTATCTTAGGCTAGGTCAACCTAGGCTAGGCTAGGGCAGGATAGGGAAGGCTAGTTTATCTTGAGGTAGGTTAAGCTAGTTTAGGCTTGGGTAGGGCATGGTAGGGTAGGCCAGAATAGGCTAGTTCAACTTAAGATATGTTATGCTAGCATAGGCCATGCCAGGCTAGGATAAGCTGGGCTAAAATAGTCTAGGGTATGTTAGGCTAGGGGACAGTATGGTATGCTTGGCCAGTGTAGATTAGGCTACAGTAGTCTAGGCTAAGCTAGGCTAGGCTTGTGTAGGATAGGTTAGCCTATGCTAGGCTAGCAAAAAACTAGGCTAGCGCAAGCTAGGCTAGTACAAGCTAGGCTATGTTAGGCTAGGCTAGTTTAGGTTGGGATAGGATGAGTTAATAAAGCTAGGCTATCATAGACTAGGCTAAACAAGGCTAGGCTAGGATAAGGTTATGCTATGGTATGCTATCGTATGCTTGGATAGTGTAGGTTAGGCTAGGGTAGGCTAGGCTAGGATATGTTATTTTAGGCTAGGTTAGGTTATGCTAGTTTAGGATAGGCCAGGCTAGGCTTGTTTATGTTAGTTAGGCTAGCTTAGGCCAAGTTAGGCTAGTCTATGCAAGGCTAGTCTAGTTTAGGCTACCGTAGGCTAGTATAGTTTATGTTACGCTAACTTACACTATAAGCTAGGTTTGGAGAGGTTAGGCTAGGCTAGTTTAGGCTGTGATAGTATATGATAGGTTAGGCTAGGCTATGCTAGAAAAGTTTAGGTTAGGTTAAGCTAGGCTAGGCTAGGTTATGCTAGGCTAACCTAGCTTAAGCTAGGCTATGCTAGGCTACGCTAGGCTAGGCTATTTTCAACTAGTCTATGCTAGGGTAGGCTAGGCTTTGCTAGTTTAAACTAGGATAGTTTGGGAAAGGCTAGACTAGTTTAGACTAGGCTAGGTTATGCTAATTTATGCTAGGCTAGGCTAGGCTACGCTAGTTTAAGCAAGGATAGTTTGGGCGAGGCTAGGCTAGGTTACACTAGGAGAGGTCAGGCTAGTTTAGGCTTGTCTCATTTAGGCTAGGTTAGTCTAGGCTAGGGTAGGTTTTTCGAGGTTAGGCTATGATAATTTAGGCTAGGTTAGCCCAGTTTAGGCTAGTCTAAGTTAGGTTACTATAGGCTAGGTTATCCTAGGTTAGGCTAGTTTGGGCTAGTCTAGTTTAGGTAAGGTTAGTCTAGGCTAGTTTAGGTTAGATTACATTAGTTTAATTTAGTTTAGGTTAGGCTATGATAGTGTAAGCCTATTTAGGTTAGGCTAGGATATGGTAGGCTATGGTGTGTTAGGATAGGCTAGTTTATGCTACGGTAGGCTAGTTTAGGCTATGTTATTTTATGGTAATCTAGGTTACGCTATGCTATCGGAGGCCATGACAACCTAGGCTAGGGTAGGCCTGGGTAAGTCAGGCTCGACTATTGCTGTCTAGTTTATGTTGGGGTAGGTCAAGCTAGTTTAGGCTAGGGTAGGGTAGGGTAGGGTAGGGTAGGTTAGTCCAGGTTAGTTTAACTTAAGATATGTTATGCAAGCACATGCCACATTAGCCTATGATAAAGTATGCTAAAGTAGGCTAGGATAGGTTAGGATAGGGGTGGTATGGTATACTTGGCCATTGTAGGTTAGGCTAGGCTAGGCTAAGCTAGGAAAGTGTAGCATAGGGTAGTTTGTGCTATGCCTGTACAAGCTAGGTTAGTACAAGCTAGGCTATGTTAGGCTAGGATAGCTAAGGTTGGGATAGGATGGGATAAGAAAGATAGCCTATGATAGACTAGGCTAATCTAGGTTAGGCTAGGATAAGGTTATGCTAGGGTATGCTATGGTATGCTTGGATAATGTAGGTTAGGCTAGGGTAGTTTAGGCTAGGATATGATAGGCTAGGCTAGGATAGTGTAGGTTAGGGTAGCCAAGGCTAGGTCGTGTTAGGCTAGGCTAGTTTAAGCTATGATATGTTGGACTAGGAAATATAAGCTAGGATGGACTAGTTTAGGCTAAGTTAATGTAGGATAGGCTAGGTTATGTTAGACTAGGATAAGCTAGTGTAGCTTGAGTTTTGCTAGGGTATACTAGCCTAGACTAAGATATAGGTTAAGCTAGTGTAGGTTAGGCTAGGGTGGGATAGTTTAAGCTAGGTAGGATAATTTAGGTTAGGCTAGGCTAGGTTGGGCAAGTTTAAGCTAGTCTAGGCTAGGATAGGCTATTTTAGGGTAAGTGATGGTAGGGTAGTGTATGATATGTTAGGATAGTTTAGGCTAGGCTAGGCTAGTTTACACTAGGCTGGAGTAGTCTAGTTATTGCTAGGCCAAGAATGGCTAGCCTAGTTTAGGCTAGGCTAGACTAGGATAGTGTGGGATAGGTTAGGTTAGGCTATGTTAAGCTAGGATAGTTTAGGCTAGGCTAGTTTATCCTAGACTAATTTTCTCTAGGTTAGGCTAGGCTAGGCTAAGTTATTATAGGAAAGGCTATTTTAGTCTCATCTAGCTAGGCTAGGTTTGTTTAGGCTAAGCTAGTTTTGGCTAGCTACATTACTTTAGGGTAGGCTAGTCTACGCTATGCTACTTCATGCTACGCCATGTTGGGCTAGTTTATTGTGGGTTATCTTAGGCTACTTTACTCTACGCTAGTTTAATTTAGGTTAGTTTCAGCTAGGTTATGTTATGCTTGTTTATGCTAGGCTAATTTAGGACAGGTTAGATTAGGCTAGTTTAGTTTGGCTTAGGTAAAGGTAGGGTACTCCATGTTAAGTAGGCTACGGTAGGGTAAGCTACACTAGGTCATGTTAGGTTAGTTTAGGCTAGGCTAGGCTCGACATGGAAAGGCAGTCTAGGATATGATATGATAAGTTTGGCTAGGATAGGCGACAATCCTTATCTCAATTGCAGCTTCTCATTCCATACTTATGTGGTTATTTGGGCCCACCTCTCCATCTCGGCTTATAAAGATGGAAATTGAAGTTTGTTATCAGAATTGTTTATCATCTAAATGGTTTCTTGTAGCCGAAAGTTTACCTCTAACATCTGTCATTGTCTCCACGTCGTCTATTGGGAACTCGAGGCATGGAAATCAATTCAACATACCATGCTACATCGACCCACAATGATACCTATCCAAAGCAATAAATGCACACTCAAATAGTTAATGCATTATAATTTAGGTGAACAAATAGTTATTGTACTCCATAGAGTAGTTGGCCTTAACACTAACGGTAAGTAAATTTATTTATAATTATTAGAATTTTTATACGAATGATTTGTATTGGTAATTCAATCTTTTTATAATTATTCGAATTTTAAAAAGGATGATTTGTATTGATTTAGGGTAACGTTATATTTAAAAAAATTTATAAATATTATATTAGGGAAATAATTAATATAATTATTTCCAAATTGTATATAAATTTTTCAAGGTTTCGAAAATTTTAATAAAATACTTTTTTGAATTTTAAAGGAGTTATGAGTATTATGGATATCTTTTTATTTGTTAATATTAATTTTGATTTTTTTTCACATTTTCGAGATAAAAATAATGTTGATCATAATTAAAAAGAAAAATAAACATATTTATTTGGTTTGTGTTTTTTTTAATTAAATACATTATTAAATATCAATAATCTCACTTTCATTGTGTTTATTGGATTTTTTTGTTGACATTATAACTGAAAAGATGTGGCAAGAATATTTCACTATCACTCTCAACCATAAAAAAAGACATAGTCTAACTAATAGATGAAATGACCATTTTCTGAGATATCAATACATATGTTGAGATGTTATGTTGATGTATACACTAGGTATATGTATGGTATATATACAAGTATATATACCAACTAGAACAAAATGTATATGCATATCATCATGTATTTATTCATAGATTAGAACCTTTATAGACCCATTTTCAATGATTCTAGCCACACTATCCACCAAAATACATGACCATTGAACAAACTTGACTAGACAATGACCTATTATATTAGGCCATGTCAAATTGAGCACATATATAAATTGAGATATTGTTATAATTTGATGTATTGACATACTGATATTGATGTGTTGTATATATATATATATATGCTTCTATGAGTTCATTCAAAGATTACACCATGGATGTCCAATATTCACTATTCTTTCGACCTCTCTCCTACCTAAGTTATTGGCCATAAGAGAAGGACAAAAACTAATTACAAATTGTCAAAATTAACTAAGAACCAAAAAATACAAAGACCATAATGTCCAAAAGACCCCTAAGAAAAATACAACCCACATAAACCAAAGTGTAGGAGGATTAACTAGATGGTTACCAAGTGAATTTAGATTCCTCGATTCCCTGTGGACATGGAATTCTAAATGAGCCAATCTCCCAACCATGTATTTAATTATCTTTGATATTCTTCTCTAGCCCACCAAAGTGAAGCCAAACGATCCTACATATTTCATTGATTGTGCCACATATCATTCATGAAAATTATGACTTAATTACGATCATCATGACAATTTTGGCCCAGTTATTCTAGGAGAAGGGTGACAAGCCACAACTAGTACTTCAAGGTGCCAAAAGGTGCAGGAAGAACTACATGACCAAGAGAAGGGTCAGATTATGGGTCACCTCCTCTAAATCTTCTTACATTCCTCCTTCTCCCTCCATCTCCACAGCTTCCCACAATGTTCGCAACTCTCTACCCTCTTTGTCCTATCCCTTTTCGTACTCTATCACGTTTCTTGTACATTTTCAAACCAACCCCATCATATTGATACCAACACCTTACCTTTATTGTTACATGAAGATCTGACAATTCTTCCAAACCCTAGGACCAAACAGTCAATTTTTGGAAAAGCCAATTCCATACCTCTGTTAAGAAAGGCAACCGCCAGCAAGGTTTGTTACCTTTATTTGTCGAATTTATTTCACAGGATGGCAATGTCCTCTTCCCCGCAATGAATTCGTCACCAACCAAATTAATAAAACAACACCTAAAACATAAGTGTTGATTGAGCTATGAATACAAATGATACAATGGGGTCTACAATAATCAACACTAGGATGAGGAGTCTTGCTCGTAGGATAATTGCATAAACTTAAATACACATGGAAAAGAACATTGGGATCCCTACGCATACTACCACATTAACCCCTATCTCTACTCTCAAATGGAGGGCCTTGAAGCCAAACCAAACTCCCATGTAACCAACTCAAACCTCGGGGACCAAGCATATTATTTTTCCCCTCAATTGCAACAACAATTGACCTTGTCGCCTCCAAAACGAAAGCTTCCTTCAACAGAGAATGGGAGCTCAAGATGTAAACAAAGCTAAATGAATCCACCTCCAACAAAGGAAAAGAACTACAGTATGAAGGACAAAGAAAAAACCAAGGAAGCTTACCAAATTAATTGATATAGAATACTAGCTTAGAAATGCCCCACCAGTTGTTGAATTTAAAGTGTCCTTTCCTCACTCTGAAGTTTTCTAGTGGAAGCATGAACCCATGGTATTACCCTCACTAAGGTCCCAAACTTGGTACGCCTGGCCTCCAAAAATATGACAAGGAAATCCCCACTTGCATACAAAAATCTTTATTACAGAGTACCATAATCTAAGGATCTTATACATGTTAGTGACCTGCACAAACTCTTCACATCCTTTGCCGCCATCACAACCATCCATACCCAAGCTTGCAAATAGAAACATTAATCTCGCCATCCCACATATAAGCCTACCACCAAGATCTCAAAACTTCCATGTGTTATGTTATGCATGTTTCCCATACACCACATGTCGCCTAATTAAAAAAATGAGAGGCGGATTAGCCCCTCCCCCATCCCCTATATGACGTTTATCATATACCTCCATTGGGGGGCTTTGTGTCACTCTCCAGGATACTACTCAACTACTCGTTTCAAATATTGAAATTATGTGGTAAATTTTTTTGAGTGAGCTCCAAGCTCTAATATTGGCTTCCCTAACTCACCAACATATCTACAGCCTTGTTCCCCATTCATTTTCAATGTGTCGTGATAACCCAAGGGAAGGAGAGCACTAGGTTTTGAATTTTTTTCATCAAAATATCAAGGCACCAATTCTTAATGACTTATTGAATTAGAGATTGATTGATTATTTTTTAACCACATTCAAAACTAAATATGAATCTCCATTAGCCTATTACTTGGTATATCCTACTTCATGAGCCAGGAATGGACCTATTTCGAGAACTTTTAATTATGCCATTTTATTACTAGTATACCCAAATTATCTAACATAAAACCTAAAAGGATGGTCGTGATCATCACGAAATATTCCCCCATACCTAGCAGGCCCAAGATATTCTTTAGAGGCCACATCAAAATTAATCTTGATAAATCCTTATGGAGGAAGTGAAAATGTTGTTGGAGACAAGCCAATACCACTAACTCACTAAGAGATCCAATGCCACCATATTTTGAGATATTTATAAGTCTCATAAAATTAGAGCTTCCTTGCCTTCCACGTTTCAATCGTCTTCTACCTACTTCTTAGTAAGTATCATTTCTTTCATATTAAGCTTCATGTATTTCCATATAGAATCCTCTGTGTTATTTAGATCCTTGAATATGATTCTATTATGTTATTTCCACACGTTCCACAAAAGGAAGACTAAAACCAAACCATTAGCCATATTCACAATCGGATTTTTCAAAAGAGAGGTGTGCCAAGATTCAATTGTTTCACACAAACTCTTAGGGGAGTAGTCTAAATAGCCAAAAAGACTACAAATCCTGGACTACAGAAATTCCATGCTTGAAAAAGTGTTGAACAGATGGTTAATACTTTCTTTATATTGTTGAAAGCCAGGGAAACATGATGGTCCTATATAGCCTTTTCTCCTCAAAAGGTCCCATGTTAGGAGTCAACATCAACCAGCTAACCAAAGGAAACTGTCTACCTTCGACCATAAATTTTTGACACAGATATTCCATTTGAGGGGATGCTCTAGGATTTTCTTGTGATTTTCCATAATTCAATAATTCTCTTTGATGGTGAACACAACCTATGTTTGATATCCCCATCTCATCTTCTCCCCACCTAGCACTACCTGAATCTTTATGCCTTTTTTTTGTGTGTCCATAATTTGTTATTCTTGTGAAAAATGTTCCTCGTCCTAGTTATCATGTGCTTCCATTCTCACCACTAATCTTGCAAGGATATTTTTTTCCAAAAAGTAGGGATGACTACTACCCTTGTCCTCATGTTGTACTCTTGAAGACATATGAACTCCTCTCCTCTCTCCAGCCTTGGGAGTTGTTGCCAAAATGTTTCCCAAAACTTGGTTGTTCCAGCATCTATAATCTCCTGTAATGTGTTATCTTGTATAAAATGCTTTTGTTCCAATTCTATATTGCATATTAATGACCTTAATGGGAAATATTACTATTGCACTTTATTAGCTTGAGTGATCACGAGGTTGCATTTCCTATTGCATATTAGTTTCCACAACCCTTCACCTCCCTGGAGCCATCTCCACCATAATTTGGCTCCCATGGCATTAATAAGTGTTCTCGGGCCCCTCAAACCAAGACCACCGCCCCATTTTGGCAGATACACCTTCTCCCAAGCCTCTAGAGTCTAGCTTTTGGCATGTTGATCACCATGCCACAAGAATTTATGAAAACTAGAAACGATGTTCTTATATACTCCCTTGGGTGTAAGTATATTGACAACTGAAAAATCGCAATGGCTTGTAGAACAACCTTAAGTAGAGTAATTTGAATGGGAAGATTCGATGCTTTGAAGGTCTATTTTCTCAACTACCTAGAGATAATTTCCTTGATCTCCAACCAACATGAAACTCACAATTAATTAGTGACAAGAGGGATGCCAAGATATTTGGTTGGTAGGGAACCCATTGAAATTCAATATTCCTGATAAGATTCCTTTGCACCAAATTACTTGTATTGAATAAATACATGCTATATTTCTCCCCATTTATCATCATGCCATAGGCCACCTGAATATTTGAGAGGATCATATCTAATACCCATATCCCTTGAATAGTTGTCTCAATAAATAACTTAATATCTTCCACAAATTATTAATGAGTGAGGGAAAATTGTAACACTACAACAAAGTCCACTCAAATCTGATGATCTAGTGTTGTACATTCAATAGAATTCTATCATGACTCTAATAGGCCTCATTTTCCAGGCATGTTGGTTGAAATCGATCGAGTAATTGGTGGGACAAATGGCCATCAAATATCCGATTATAGCCTCTATTCAGATAAACATTGAAAAGAATATGAATACTGTATCAAGTATCTGACGCGACGTCTATCGGATAACCCATGACATCCTCCCAAACAACCCACAAATTAGATGATCAAAATCCAATGACGAGGCATCAAGTAGTTGATGGGATATATTTTAGCCTCTAGTAAGATAAATGAAAAATAACAGATGACTAGTTTGTTGGGCATCTGACCCCATGCTCACTGGGAATTCCATAAATTTGACAATAAGATTCCAATGACATGCGTCAGATAGTCGATGGAACTCTAGTGGTGAACCAAAGGCCATGTTTCACAACTGATTAGGTTTTTTGACGTGTCATTATCGAAACAACAATGTATAATATGAAAGATGGGATTTATATATTATGACCAATTATGATATTTGGAGGTAGAAAAATTGACGACTACTGTTGTGCTTCCAACTGTTGTGTTATACATCCGACCGCCACTTTCGACCTTTCTGTGTCAGGAAGCTGATGATTTTTCCAATGACCTATATTTTTAGGTAATAGAATAAATGGGGAATCCAACATTTTCTTTATGTATCTGATAGGTTTTGCATCATAAATATGATGGTTAATGGACTACTAAAAAAAATGATATTTTGAGAACTAGGATTCCTAGTTTTGGTAAGCAGTATCACATCAATCAAGGGGTGTTGTTTTGGGAATTATTTTATGTCCAATACCCATCATCATGAATCTATGTCGACCCAATGATGGGGCTAACAACTACCATCAGATTGTTCAACTGTTGCTCATATATTTTCATCCAATAGCATCAAGCGATTGTAAATCCCTTAAACCTACATCTGATAAGGTGTATTACCCACAATCATACACACATTTAAATTCTATTTTAACTCCTAACATGATCTGATTGCCCACAATAATTCCATTCAATGGGTAATGTGTCACATTGGATGAGAAGATGAGGATTTTATAACTTCTTTCCATCAAGCAATATGATCCAATGGTTGTGAGTGATGCATATCAATGACTTCCATGATATATCAAAATGTTAGGTGTGTGGGAGTTAAACATCATGACTTGACTAGATATCTTGTTGCTATTATCTATAGCAACCGAATTGGCCAGCAAATAGTAAAGGTTTAATGAAAGGGGTAAATTCAGAACTTAACTCATATTCTAGTTGATCCTAGTAAATTGTTGAAACCTATGGATTGTGATAAAAATCCAAGTGATCCACCTACCCCAAATTCCACAATTAGAGAATTTTAGTATTGCTATAAGCTGTCCTAATGCCAATTGAGGATAGAGGGATGAGTCATGACCCTTTAGGTGAAATCCTTGTCAACCCCCAGGTATATTGACCTTGTCTCCAAGTCATGTCATCTGATTAGCATGGAAAAACTACTATATAAGTAGCTCGACTTTCATTCTAGACACATAATTTGGTATTTCATTAGAAGTACAAAAAAAAGTGCAAAAAAGAGAAGTAGAAGACTCTCTTCCAGTGCAAAAAGAAGGAGAAGAATCTAAGTTAGGCACTATTTTGGTTACCTGTTCCTCGCACATGTGGCATATATTAAAGATTTTGTAGTAGGATTTCCTTAGTCAGTGAAGAAGACAAGAATAATATCTTTATCTCAACATATATCACAGACAGGGTCATAAGATTGAGTCTCCTCGTTGATCGATGAAGGAAGATACCTCTAAACATCTCACATGTGAGAATTGCAAGGGTAGAATATAAGTTCAAGTTGTCTATCTGTGCATGAAACCGAAATTTCAGTAGTGTAGATAGTTTGAGTTGTGTTGACCATAGGAGACAGAAAGAAAAACAAGAAGGATTTCACCAAGGAAGGTTTATGACTTGGGATTGGAGTGGCAAAATGGTCTAGCATCTTGCTCTTAATATTCATCAATTGAAATCATTATAAGAATAAGAATTTTTTCATGTTTTCCTCTCATGAAGGAGATATTTTGGCCCTGAGTGATAGTCTATATTCTGTGTCTCTTGTCTCTTTATGTTTATTCTTTAGTAGTTGTTTGACGAATAATAACACTATAATAACATAAGTCAAAGAAGGTCATAATTTAAGAAGTAAATAAAATTCACACGTAGTTATCAAATTAAAGAGAAATAACCTAATCTTAATGCATAAGATTTATCAACATAGTCATTCTTTGACATAACCCATGTGCTAAATTTACAAAAGGCAACTCTTGTGTCTTTGTATTTAGAACCTACTCAATATTTTTTGGTATTGATGGACCTGTGAATAGGAAAAGGATTATATCGTTCCACTCTAAAACCATAAAAATGGATGATGAATAATATATTGATTGAATCTATATCATTATATGCAAACATATATTGAAGATACAAAGGAGCATGCTCTTTTGTATACGTGCACTTCCATATATACATTCACATGCAAAAGATACATAAGAATCCAAATATGTATACACTTTTTTATATATGCACAAATATGTATATTCTATATATCATCAAACCAATCTCCCATATAACCAACTCAAACTCTAGGGACCAAGCATAAGATTTTAACCCCCAATTGCAATATATATTTTGTATATGCACGCATATACGAAATTGCCTTGGGAATTGTTAGGGGTTGAAATAAAATCACCTTAAGTGCTACTGCAAGGTGGGATGTTGCAAGCAACATTGTAAGATAAGTTGACCTCATCAATCCCAAGATAAAAACAAAGTAGTGAAGTGTGAACCTCGGGATATTTTTCAGAAAGTAGTTATATAGAAGTGATGCATATACAAACGTGGTAAATTCTGTACAAAATGGGATGCATTCTACGCTCTTTCATATAAGCATAAGTTTGTA
The DNA here is from genome assembly GCA_000404065.3 of Pinus taeda. NCBI lineage: Eukaryota > Viridiplantae > Streptophyta > Pinopsida > Pinales > Pinaceae > Pinus > Pinus taeda. Next base: position 3,131 of record APFE030006728.1, on the reverse strand, counting down.
TATTATGTATATGTAAACAAATATAGAAGCCACACATGTATGGAAGCAAGATTTCATATATTTACAAATAAAAGCTATAACTACTTCTGTATATGCAATTATAGTTTTGTATGTGTCACTTTGGTATATGCATTAATTGTTTTATATGCATCACTTCTATATACATGTATCTAGAATATACTCTTGTGTATACACACATAAGTATATGTATAGATATATGAAAGTGTAAAAACATATATGGAAGTGATATAGCTTCCATGAAGCACATATATGAATGATTGGTTCTATATATGGAATTGGTTCATGTATGGAAGTAGGGACATATATCGAGGTGGCACATATGTAAAAGTGCCAAATAAATGGAGGTGAATATAGCTTTCGTGTTCGCATATACAAAATATTTCTTCCATCAATACAAACAATATTGATAAGATTATAAATATAGGGATGCAAGGGTTGGAGTGTGTAAACCTAGAACTTGGGCCATTCTAAGCAATTGCTACACACAAAGTATAAATTCTAGAGCATATTTACCATCACTTTTTTATCAAATCAATCTTGGTAATCAAGTAGCTCCTTAGTGTTGCATTGAATTCCCATTGATGTGGATCTTTCACTAATAAATGTTCTTGGGACTTAATCATTATGTTCTCCATATTCGTTAAAATATAACAATACAATAAATATAAATTCCTTTTACAATATAACAAATGTAAAATATGATATGGCTTGCAAAACAAGGTATTCGTGGTATATATGGGAGAAAAAGGATACACAAAACCAACCAACAAGGATAATATTAATTTAACGATATAAACACAATAACTAAATGCCAAAATATTAGTAGGATTTCAGGTTATTATCGTAACATTTCAATTATGGGCAAACCTCAATAATATTGATGGAGGGGAATCCTCATTAACACTGATGGGGGGGGGGGATCCCATGTTATTGTGGTTATTCTTTCAGTTATGAGAAACTCTCATCTACATTGATAGAGTGAATATCACAGAATTACTACACCAATCAAAATTATTATCAACCTCATATGTGTCAACACATATCAAACCTACTAGTCTACTAAGGCATTATAAACCCTAAACCATAAAATCTAAACCTTTAACTATAAACCCTAAACTGTAAAACATAATCCCTAAACACTAAACCCTAAGTCTTTTATAAAATTTGAAAAAGCATTTTGTAACTTTTATTTAATTTCTTATTGAAACAATTTACTAAAGTGTTATAAACCCTAAACCCTAAACCCTATACATTATACCCAAAAACGTAAATTTTAATTAATGTATAACATTTTAAAGAGTGTTTTGTAACTTTTATTTAAGTTCTTATTAAAATAATTTCCTAAAATGTTATAAATCCTAAATCCTAAACCCTAAACCCCAAACCCTTAACCCTAGGAGGAGAAAATTGTGGTACATGAGATACCCTGACCTTTGTTTTTCCACCGTCCTTCATAAACCTATTTCCTTTTATTTATTTTTCTTGATAACTCCTCAGGGCTCAATGGGATGACTGCATAATGTGTAATATGTAGCAGTGGATAGCCCCTTAATGTGGGGTGGTTCATCCCTACACCCTAACCCCTAAACCCCAAACCATAAAACCTAAACCCCAAACCATAAACCCTAAACTGAAAATCCTAAAGACTAAACCCTAAGCATTCTATAACATTTTAAAAAGTGTTTTGTAACTATGTGTTTATTAAAACAATCACTAAGGTGTTATAAACCTGAAACCATGAACCCTAAAGCCCAAACCATAAACCCTAAAACGAAAAATATTAAAACTTAAAACCTAACCATTTTATAAAGTGTTATAAACCCTAAAACGTAAACCCTAATCCCTAAAGCCTAAACTACAAGCACTTAACCGTAAACCCTAGACCCTAAACCCAAAAACCCTACACATTTTATAACAATTTTGAAATTTTTATGTAACCTTCATTTAAGTGTTTGCTAAAAAAATTTACTAAAGTGTTATCAACCTTAACCATAAAATCTAAACCATAAACCCCTAGCCCTAAACCTTAAATTGTACCCTAACCCCTAAGTATTTTATAACATTCTAAAATGTGTTTTGTAACTTTTATTTATATATTTATTAAAACAATTTAATAAAGTGTTATAGTCCCTAATCCCCAAACTCTAAACCTTAAACCCTGGACTTAAAACCCTAAACCCTAAACCCTAGAACCTAAACCATAAACGCTAAAACCTAAGCCTTTTAAAACATTTCAAAAAGGTTTGAAATTAGTAACAAGAGCCATTCAGATAATAAGGGAAATTGAATTACCAATGAAGGCTAAAGAGGAGGTGAAAGAACTGATGGAAGCAATAGAAGGATTCAAAGAGAAAAGTGAGTTTCTCCACTAATATAATTTTCCAACCTTTTATAATGATGATGGGAACTTACATCCCAAACATTTCTTCATGAAAATCCTGGTGGAAATTAAGGAAATTCACAAAGGTGTCGAAGAGAAGGACCACTTCCTTAAAGGGAAATAGATTATTAAATTATATAATGATCATTATGAATTTTTTTTCTTGCTCAAGAACATCTTTAATGAGTGGGGAAAATTTTATTATGAATACATTACTAGCCTGGAGGTGACCATCATAGAGGCTTCTTCATGTGACATGCCATATGATAGAGAGTAGAGGACTATTATGGATCTGCATGAATGGGTTATCACCAGGGAATTCACATCAACATCCTAAGAGGTCTCAGCAGAAGCAACTTCCAATGTAAGGAGATTGCAACACGAGACGAGACATCATTAATCAACACTAGCATTAGCACTTGCCACAGTACCAACATCGACATCATCGACAACACCTAAATCCAAACACAATTCCTAATCCATAAACCATAAACCTTATCCCTAAACACTAATAATTTTATATTATTTTAAAATTTCTTTTGTATCTTTTTAAAGTGTTTATTAAAAGCATTTAATAAAGTTTTATATCCATAAACCCTAAACCCTAAGCATTTTATAGCATTTTATCAAGCGTTTTGTAACTTTTATTTAAGTTTTTATTAAAATAATTTACTAAAGTGTTATAAACCCTAAACCCTAAGCTCTAAACACTAAACCATAAACCCCAAAC
>APFE030006717.1:62445-79557 GCA_000404065.3 Pinus taeda | reverse complement strand
AAGAAAGGATCCGTGGCAAAGCTTTAGAGATGTAAGCCACTTCAAAATAACATCTCGAATGAGACATTTCTTATCATATGACTAGCGAAAAATGTTGTTGCAGAGTTCAAGCTCGTTAAAAAATAAACTCTCCACGAGCAGTTTTAGCTCATAGTTCAAGCTCGTTAAAAAATAAACATAAGTTATGAGCAAGTGTTTCCCCCAGCGTTTAAGCTCATTAAAAAATGAAGGAGTAAATAACCGTTGTGAATGTCTTATCGCCAGCTTTTGAGCCTTGGTCGTGTTCTCGCCATCACCTCCACTTTGGTTTTAGCCGATCATTCACCCCCATATGATTGTTTAGCCCTTCGAAGAACATCTGCAAAGAGTGATTTTATTAGCCATCCTTGTGACATTGTTGTGATTGGAAAATTCCAAAACTTACCTAGAATCAGCTGCTACCCAAAACCATCACTTGTTCCTCGAAAATGAGTCTTCTTTAAGCTCTTTTCACCTGACTCATAAAATATGAAAATATTGCCGAGCGATTGGCTTCTCTGGCTTGTTAAAAGGCATCGGAAGTGCTATCCCTCCTATAGATTTTAATGTTTTTGGACCTGATGGATTATTACACAAAAAGATAGAGCACTTGTCTTTCTCGGCTCGCTAAAACTATAAAAAATTCATCCCTTTTGTATTATTTTACGCTTTTTCAGACTTGAGGGATTATACAACGAAAAAGAGTCTTTGGATTCCTCTTTCCATTTCTTCTAGACTCTCTAAAATTGAAAGAGACCGAGTTATCTTTGTCGTTAAACTGGTTAAAACCGAATAGCGACAAACTCATCCAAATGGACGAGAACGAGTTTCACTATCGCTAAATATAGTGACAGGTTCGCCCGAAGGGCAGATTATAGAACAAGCATATGTTACCCTCCTCAAGCTTGACAAAAATAAAGAGGTACTCGTCAGCAATGACTGGGGAAAATTGGGAAGAAAACTTGAAGAAACTTTATTGGTAGCAAGTCGCTCTTGAACATGACACTTTCCTTCCGTATCCATGTCGGGTTGGGTTGTTCCATTCACTGGTCATCACCATTGGTCCATCACACCATCCATCTTTTGGGTTAACACTACTAATCCATCGTCAGTGTCGTCGATATGTTCAAGGGAAGTCATTCAGACAATTGACCTGTGTCTCACCCACTACAATACATTCATGCTTCATTCCTTTATGACCGCCACCCTGAACCCTGTATCATCAATTTGTTTTCACCTCTAAAATCATTTTCTTCATTCTGTGTCGTTGATGTGGGATTCATTAAGGACCTCCCGCGACAGGTTGCTTCTTGTCGACATCAGCTCATTATCCAAGAAGTTGACTTAGGAACAACCCTTTCAATACTTTGAAGCTTGCATGCCTCAATGGCAAGTTTCTCACTGTCAGCGATAGGTTTACATCAATGGCCTTCGACCGAGAGATTTTACGTGGTGTTCGACGCCAAGTCCCTTTTCACACCACGTGAATTGTACTATAGTACCTTGAGGGTCATTTTCGTTATTGGTGATTCCTCTCACGCCTGTTAACAGCTTACATCATTGGCTGGTAATGAGGCGATGTCTTTCCATGTTCGACTCCATAACATTTTTCACATGGATAGACTTGTACTCCGAGTGAAGATTGAACGCGTTTTGAAGACCCCGGATCTAGTTTCATCCATTTGGGTTGTGATATATTTAGGAATATAAAAATATCCAGTGTACATCATTGCCGAACATATGATCATCCAAATCAAAGGATGATGTGTCCATATCATCAGTCTGTCACATAGACGATTGTTTGTCCTATGTACATGAAAATTAATTTATAAAGCTGAGCATCAGAATGCGCACCTCAGCTAGATCATGAAAAAATGTTGTCAAAATAATGTATTGTATTGTATCTTATTACAGGTCACCTACCAGCTCGAAAAAACTTCAGATCCTCATAGTAAAGAATTTCACACGACATCAGAAAAATTAACGACCTCATGCTTTAGGGGGCAATTGTTATAGACATTTTTGGGCACTTCAACCCCAATCATAAATGTCCACAAACTGAGGGCTCCTAAGTCCCTAAAAGTGTTGCTTCACTGCCTAAAGGAACAAGGTCAATTGATTACATCATCTCCCAGATGTTCTCCACTGAAAACTGCTCATAAATGGTCAAAACTGGAACATACTGAAAGCTCAATGCAGAGGGTGCGATGCATATCACCTTCCCAATGTACAGGGTGCGATGCATACTGATTTGCTCTTCTGTAGGGTATGATGGTCGAGAATGGATAAATGACAGGGACAATGATGCGAGGTGGAAGATCATGAAATCTTCTAGAAGCCTCCCCTCTGACACTTGCCACTCCATTTTCGACCAGGGATGAGTAAGAGATCATCATTCTCCAAGTGGAAGTAGGAACTATCAGAGAGAAGACACTAATCAAGATCCCAAAAGATGTCTCACCTCTCTGTAATCATCTATATATGGATCCCTCATCACAAAGATCTAGAGGCTGGAATTTTGTATCTTATAGAGAAGTGTTGTTAGTTTTCTGGGGTACATTCATAGTGTTGGGTGATCTAGCTTTGCTTGAGGTGAAGAAGGGCTTCCTAGCTGGAGGATGATGATGGGTCAGAGCTCATGGTTGTAATCCTCTTGCTACTTGTCATCTGAATAAAGCTATTCTTGTTTCCTTCCATATTCTTGTGTACTTGTTTATATATACATGTATATGGTTAATACACATCTCATCCTATATTTTTCATGAATTTAGATCCTTATTTCTTGCATAGTAGTTTGTTGCTGTGATTCCACAATTTCTTTTGAAGCTGGGTATACAAAGGAGAAGCGGAAAAACTCTATCAAGAAGGAGAGGAAATCAAGCGCAAGACTCAGGTTGGCCCTCTTGGTCCTCCTCTCATCTATTTTCATAAAAGGAAACAATAGTAGACTTTGATTGTTTGTTTCTAAGATAGCCACCCATCTTAGTGGGAATAGTAGCATCCGAGTGGACACTATTCCCAGATAACACTTGGATATAAATGCTGCCTCAAGGAATTTTTCATGTTAGCTCCTCCCACATAGCCAAGAGAGTTTGTAATATTTTCTTTTAGGAGTAAGTAGTGGCTCCAATGAGCCATGCACAGGGTTAGTGATGTATGGTGTAACGATGTGTCTTGGAACTTTCGCTTAATTCAGAAGTCTACTAACAGGCCAACTTGTTTTCACACATGTATTGTAACTATTGTAAGACTAATCTTGAACACTTGTAATGCATGTGGCTTTAACCTGTGTTGAACACTTGAAATTGTTTCACTTGTTGTAATACATAATTTGCTAATGAAAATGTGTTGTATATGTTGTTAATGTTGTCTCACCCGTGATGGCTACCCCCAGACATCAGAAAAAACTTTCACATAACACTTGCTATAACAATTGTTGCACTTGTGTGAACTCATCTAATGAGTGTTGTATGAGTTATCTTACCTTATGTGTTATGACTGCCGCATCCATGTGGACTCCTCCTCTAGAGGATGTGCATGTTATATTGTGTTATGTGTTCCTAGCTGAGTTAGGACTTCATCCCAACCAACTTGGGTCTGACTCCTAGCCTCTCCCTCTATAGTGAAAGAACCATTGACACAAGTAACACTGGAAATCACCAAGCCTGCAAACCTCACTTCTCGAAGACAAAGAAGACCATTTTCCTATGCTTACAAGCAAGATTTGAGGAAAATCCTTAAGACAATGGGAACTGGGTTGTCATATCGAATGGGACTCCCACACCAAACGGTGTGAGGTCTATTTTGGAATTCATACTATGGTGATCCCCTGAATGTTGGCAGGTCCATCACCATCAACATTTCTGGTGCGAGAAGGAGGGCAAGGAGTTGTATATGGCTGAACATACTCTCACACTCATTCATCAACCATCTGGTTATGGTAGTAACTCGAAATCCCTCTCACCTACATGTGACTCTGCAATTGGTTACTCCTCACCTCCTAGGATTGAAAACAAGATTTCATATCATCAACTCCACTTTGTCTATCCCATCACTCACTATTTTGTGTAAGTAGTCGAACTAATCTGAGGCATACATCATCTTCCATATGCATCAAGAAAGCCAAAAGCCACTCCTACAGGAGTTGTTGTGTCATCGATGGAAGAAGCAATCCTTGACACACTTGAAGATCTGGAAGAATATATTGAAGATAGAGAGGAACCTCTGGTCTTTTGGAAGGGTGAACAAGACACTCTTGTGATTGAACATTGGCACAGGAGGTGGAGGGGAAGGCAATGGAGGAGGTGGAGGTAGAGGCGAACCAATGGACATAGAGCTAAAACCATTGGATTCTAAAAGATAGGAGGAGGATGAAGAAGAAGAAGAAATGGATGACCCAAATCTTGAATGGATGAATCAGGGACCATTGGCTCTCTCGGCTATTCTACACAAGATGATGAAGTGAACGGAAAGAGAGAACATCAAGTTTAATCCGGAAAACACGGTGAAGGAAGAAGATCACTTGGATAAATTCTACCTATAGCTGCAAACCCTTGAGGTATGGTATGACAACGTAGCATGTACATTGTTCCCATGTACCGTGGATGGTTGTGCAATTGCATGGTATCACAGCCTTCCACCAAACTCTATACAGAAGTAGAGTGCATTCAATCATGTATTCCTTGAAAAGTTTGTTGATGACAAGACCCCAGCCATGCTACTCAAAGAATTGGGAATCCTCAAGATGGAGGGAAAAGAAAAAGTGAAAGATTTTAATCAGAGGTTTACACATATATTGAACAAGTTTGGAACAGACACTAAATCTCATGACTCCATCACTGTCGATTACTACAGGTCCACACTACCAACCAACATTATGCAGTTCATCAAGCGAGTTGTGAAGCCAACACTCTTAGAAATTTTTGAAGAGGCTATTGTTGTTGAGAAAGACTTGTGCGTGATTAGAGTCATCAAGGATGACGAATTAGTGAAGGACTCCAAGGATGCTTGAAGGAGGTCCCAAGAAATGGTGAGCAAGGGTAGAGACAAGGAAACAACTAATATTGATACCCTCACTCGCCTTGTCAAGAACTTGACTACGAAAGTGTCCAATCTCAAACAATGGAAAATGGACACAATTTCAAAAAGCCATTCTCCCAGACAGAGACAGTCAGGAAGCTCATCCAAAAGCTTGTCAAGTAGAAACTAGTTCACTTCGAAATCTATGCAGAAGCCTATGTTGCAGCTCGAACAGTGTGCAGATCCTATGTTTTATTCCTTCCATGAAGAACATCACCCCGAGATGTAGAAAATCTATTATAGGTTAACTCGATAATGCAATATAAATCAAAGTAGAATACTATAGCCTACTTCTACTATCAATTTGAATATTGAGCTGAACAATATAATAAGAAGAAGAAGAATCATTGGCACAATACACATGAAAATACTTTGGGGAAAGCCTTAGCTAAAACCACACGCTATTGTATTATCATACATGGTGGAAATACATAGGAATTATACAAAGCCTTAACTTTTATAGCTAGTGGGCTCTCAGTCCAATCCTCATTGATGCTCATAGGAAATCTTGGCTTCTCTCCAACCTTCCTCTCCGCCCTCCAAGCTCCTACTTCCTTGCACTATTCCTTGTGGATGATTAGCCTTCTACCAAGTGGAAAACTAAGCCTTCAAAATTGTGCAATCGTCAAGGATGAATCCTTGACTGCATTCATGATTTTTCTCCATGAGAAAACACATGAAATGGATAGTACACTATCCTTGAACATTAATCTCAACTAGGTCTTTCTCAGAATAGACGTGCATGAGTTTCTGATGAGGGAATCTTCAGTTAACTGGAGTAACACTAATTGAGTGCATTAATGCATCAACTGACTGTTAACTCACTATTAGTTCCTCAAATAGTTTGGAACTAATTTAACTGGACTTAACTCAGTAAACTTAGTTAACAAATTAAAACTCAAATATAACTCAATCTTATCTCCTTAATTTAAGGGATAACTCTTACATGACTTCAAAAAGACTTGTAACTTGAATTTCTCCAACTAATTAATTTAAAATAAATAAATAAATTATTTCCAAGTAGTTGTTAAGACTAAATTCAATTTTAATTCACAATTTAACTCAAGGACAAATTAAATTGAAATATTCTTGTTGCCATATTTCAGCACTCCCTCTCAACAAGAAAGGGATTATCTTCCACCCTAATCTTGCCTCTATGGAACTCATATTTACACTTTGACAATGCCTTTGTCAAAATGTCAGCGTCTTGCTCCTTTGTTGAAATATATTGCAGCAACATGATCCTCTTGACCTGTGAAAAGCCATGGGAAATAAATCTTGCCTTATGCTTCTCCACATCACCATCAAAAACTTTCTTTACCTTGTAAAGCCAATGGGAACTTACAACTGACTTATTCTCCAATCTTGGAACAACGTCCCAAGAATTGTTACGAACTCTTGAGTCATACTTCTACACCAAAGCATCAACCCAAATTAGTTGTTGCACTGCTTCCTCAGAGGAAGGTAGCTCGGTCTCAACACATTCCCTAGCAAGGGACATGTATCCAGTGTACCTCCCAGGTGACCTCCTCTGTCTGCACTGAGAAGATTATGCTCCCACATTCTCTCTCGCATCCTCCAACAATCTATCAGCCTCTCTTCTGTGCTTCCATCCATCTCCGGAAGACTCTACTGCAGTGGATGTCTCCACTCTTGGAACCTCTGCATGTCGATTCTCTCCATTAGCCTCAGGCTCCTCCTCCTTAAGAACCAACAATTCCTCCATAGCCTATAGTTGGAGCTCCCTCTCAAGGGAAACTCGCATGGCCTTCTGCTCATCAAACTTGAGATCTCTGCAAACCATTGTCCTCTGACTGGTAGGCAAGTACACCCAATAGTTGTAAGGTGCATCAATGTGCCCAGAAATATCCCCAACTCTACTGTCACCTCAAGCTTCTTCAATTCATCCTTTGTGACATGGAAATATACCGATGAGCCAAAGATCCTAAATTGACCCACATTTGGTCTCTTACTAGAGAAATATTCCTATGGTGTCTTCATCCCATGTATGCGATGTAGGCTTCCATTCTAAAAATAGACTGCTATGTTGCATGTCTCAGCCCACAAGTGAAGTGGTAGACCTTGCTCATGCAGCATTGCCCATGCTGCCCCTACAATAATTTTGTTCTTCCTCTCGGCCACCCCATTCTACTGTGGGTTATGAGGTGTCGCCAACTCTCGTTTAATTCCTTCCACTGCACAGAAGTCCTTAAACTCTCGAGAGACATATTCTCCACCATTGTCTCTTCTCAAGGCCTTGATCTTCTTCCTTCACTCTTTCTCGACCAAAGCTTTCAAGTCACAAAACTTGTCCTTCTTTTGAATGAAATAAACCCAACATTTATGAGAATAGTCATCAATGAAAATCACATAATACCTTTTCTTCATTGTGGATGCCATCGTGAATGGTCCACACAAATTAGTATGAACTCATTCTAAGATAGCCTCTGCTCGACTATCTCGATCATGAAAGGAATACTTGGTGTACTTTCCCAGGGTACAACCTTTGCATTTGTCAACTTGCTCAAGTTTACCTTTGGGAAGTCCTGTAGATATCTGCTGCATTACCTTCAAAGCCCCATGATGCAAATGGCCCAACCACCTTTTCCACATCTCGCCAATGTCTTGGATTTGCACCAATTCTTCTTTTGTACTCAATTCTACATAATCGTCTACCTCTAGTTTATAAAGATTCTTCACCCAAATTTGTATCCTCTTGGTTTGACCCGTGGCTATGTCTTAGGAACGCCTTTCCTTTACTGAAGACAACATCATAGCCCTTGTCCTCTAACATTGCAATCAATACCAAGTTCTTCTTCAGTCTAGGCACATACATCACATTTGTGAAGGTTAGAGGAGCTCCATGCTCCCTTTGAAAAGAAATCGTGCGCACTCCTGAAATATTATACCTTCCATCATCACCCATCTCTATGTGCATCTTGAGGTCTTTCTCCTCCAAGGCACTAAATAAATTTTTATCACTGGACATGTGGAATGAGACTCCACTATCAAGATACCAAACACAACCCATCATCGATGACACCATACACACGATGAGGGTAAAGTACATTTCGAACTGAGAGGAAAATGTCTCACCTTCCGATCCTTCCGATTATCCCTTCTTGGACTTCTTTGATGGGAAATTAGTTGCATAATGTCCCATATTGTGACAATCAAAGCATCTTACTTTAGACATGCCATCCTTCTTCCCTCCATGAGAAGAATTCGATTTGAAATGGGAAGCCTTCCCCTTCCATTTCCTTGCCTTACATGCTAAGGCTAGATTTTCTTCATCATCATTCTTGAATGAAGAACCATCTCATGTGCTCCTCTTGATCTCGTCCTGCATAAGATCTGACCATAGTCATTCCCAATTCGACAATTTCTCCCTTCTATTCATAGAGTCCTTGTAGCTATTCCAACTCTTTGGAAGGCTAACGAGAGCGAGCCTCACTATATCATCATCAGCAGTAGTTATTCCCACACTCCCAAGCTCATCTCTATAGGTGGTGATCTCATTCAAATATGTGGAAATAGTATCGCCCTTCTCCATCTTGATTCTTCAAAGCTTATCCTTGAGCTCAAATTTCCTCTAGTCACTACTATTCTGGTAGAGCTCCTTCAATGTCTTCCACATTGAAAATGAAGTATCCTTCCCATGGAGACTCGAGACAATATGGGCTCCAACTCCCTCAAGGATGATCTGTCTCGCCTTTTCCGTACACTTCTTCCACTCATCCAACTCTTGTGCATTAGTTGAAGTTGGCTTTGGGATTTCTTGATTAATGAATTCCTTGAAGCCATTGTCTTCTAATACATACTCCATTCTATATTTACATGCTATGTAATTGGACCTACCTTCCAAGGCATACTCGAGTCTCAAGCCATAGAATACCATTGGCCAACCTTGAAGTATGATATGAATTTGATTTGGACCTGTAACCCCGAACTTCAAAATTCAAATTCTCTTCTTAATATCTTGTTCACAGCTATGATACCATGTAGAAAATATGTTATAGGTTAACCTGATAATGCAATATAAATCAAAGTAGAATACTATAACCTACTTCTACTATCAATTTGTGGAAGCTTAAAGATCGAGCTGAACAATATAAGAAGAAGAAGAAGAAGAATCAATGGCATAATACATATGAAAATACTTTGGGCAAAGCCTTAGCTAAATACCCCACACTATTGTACTATCATACATGGCGGAAATACATAGGAAGTACACAAAGCCTTAGCTCTCACAGCTAGCCAACTCTCAATACAATCCTCACAAATGCTCACAAGCAATCTTGGCTTCTCTCAAGCCTTCCTCTCTTCACTCCAAGCTCCTATTTCCTTGTGTTGTTCCTTATGGATGATTAGCCTTCTACAAAGTGGAAAACCAAGCCTTCAAAACTACGCAATCCACAAGGATGAACCCTTCACTACATCCATGAGTTTTATCCATGAGAAAACACATGCAATGAATAATACATTGTCCTTGAAGATTAATCTCAACTGGGTCTTTCTAAGAATAGACATGCATGACTTTCTGATGAGGGAATCTTCAGTTAACTGGAGTAACACTAGTTGAGTGCATTAATCCATCAACTAACTGTTAACTCATTCTTAGTTCCTCAAATAGTTTGCAACTAATTTAACTAGACTTAACTTAGTCAACTGAGTTAACTAATTAAAACTCAAATATAACTCAATATTATCTCCTTAATTTAAGGGATAACTCTCACATGACTTTAGAAAGACTTCTAACTTGAATTTCTCCAACTAATTAATTTAAAATAAATTAATTAATTATTTCCAAGTAGCTGTTAAGACTAAATTTGATTTTAATTCACAATTTAATTCAAGGACAAATTAAATTGGAATATTATTGTTGCCATATTTCAACACGAGAACTCTTGTTCAGATTGAAAGCAAGTCGTTAGCTCTATTTGAAGTCATACACTTGATGTGGAAAGCAATATGCAGGAGTAGTCAGAAGACAATGATGATGACGAAGAGGTTGCACTTGATGGAGCATCAAGTTTTGGGCATGTGCTTAATGGGTATCAGTACTTGCAAGTAATATCAAAGATGAACACCGAGAAGTAGCCCCAAAAGAAAAATGATCGTTACAATATTAGGAGTAAAGGGGATCCTGCTATACTTGTGTAAATGCAAGAGAAGATGAGACTGCTGATGAGGAAAGTTGATCCACCAACCGCCCCAAAGCAGAAAACATAGAACAAGTTCAGGAAGACAACGGCGGACAAGAGTACCTCCATGAGCAGCAAACTGCAAAACACTCTGTCAGATAACACGAACATGAATCCTACCCTAGACACCTCGGTGAGCCTACCATCTCTGGACTACAACATTATGTATGACAGAAGAAAACTTGGGAAAACATTAGTTTGTTCGAGTTAGCTAATATCCAGAGTCAGCCAGACATCCTGATACACACATTGGGACATACAAAAATGGAAAGCGCAACCTCTACTAACAAGGGAGCAAGCACACCTCCTAGATCACTGTCTATTGTGCTCAACGCACTTCGGATGGAAGAAGCAAACTCAGGTTTCCCTCCATTCCTGTTTTTATTTGAAGTTTTTAGTACAATGTTTACAATTGCTTGGTTGATTCTGGCATGCCAGCCAACATCATGCTACTCTCCATTGCTAAGAAGATCAACGCGCAATGGAGCCAGACATCTGTGTGAATCATCCAAATTGATCAAACATCAATACCAGCCATTGGTGACTACGAGACGTGATCATCCAAATATCTCATGGCAACTGAGTCCACCAATTCATCAACATAGTTGTTGTGGATATACTGGAAGCATATGGTCTGCTACTCAGCAAAGACTTGTCCAACAAGCTAGATAGGTATTTTTCTATAGACTGGTCTCACATGTGGCTTTCGTACAAGGGAAAATGAAACCAAATCCAAGTGTCATCCAAGAGGTATATGAAACACAATGTCACTCACCTTAACGATGAGAATGAACCGTTGGTCTTCCTAGAACTCATGTTTAGCAACTTCCTCCTAGAGACAACATTGGAGTGCTATCCTACATGACCATCCCCAAACCCTCCATACATGTAGTTGGGACTCCTTGCATCCCCAACTGATGGTAGTGAAATATGTACAACACATTGTACCAATAGTAGCAGTACTAGGAGTAGTACAAGCATGTCAAACGGTCCGTGTATAAACAAGATGTGGGCCATGGATTTTGACGAATCAAAGACACATGATGGATCAAGGATCAGGTATATCTTAGTCACCCAAAAGAACAGAAAATGCATGATTCAAGTTGCTTGAAGTTCAAATGCACAAACAAAATCGTTGTGTACGAAGCACTCATGTTGGCCTTACAAAGGACAATCAACCTCAATGTGATTGCACTCAAAGTGATACTACACTCTGCAAACAATGTTAACACTTTAAGGGACATAACAACTGATGAAGGTAAGCATGAGAAGCTTCTAGAAACCATAGCTGAGGGCAAGAAAGGAAACAAGCTCTTTAATTTGCAAAACTGTGGTCAAGGGCCAAGAAACAATAGAACACACAAGCCAAACACTATGAATGAACAAAGAAACATGGGAACCAATCATGATCCGAAGATAGTCAGTCTTGGTACAAACTACACACTGCAGAAGTGCCCAGCTTTTGACCACCTGATCAAACAATATCAGGATGTGTCCACGTGGTTAGATGAAGACCTGAGTACATACGACATGCGAATAACCCAACATGAGATTCCAGGTAAAGGAGGAGCCAAACCATTGCAGAACAAGTTAGGTAAAACACATATGTTATTTGAACTCCTTCTATAGAAAGAATTGACTAAGTTGTTGGATGTTTGGGTTACTTACAAAGTTTGTCACCACACATGGGTTTCTAATTTAAATTCTGCACATTAGAAATCTAGGGAAATTCACTTATGCATCGATTTCAGAAACTTGAACCATTTCCAGAATAAAAACAACTACCTCGTGACATCATTAGAGCCTATGTTGCATGTAGTGTCTGAAGCAACAATATCATCTTGACCTAAAGATATTTTGGGATACCGTGAGATTCCACTAGAAGAACCTGATAGTTTTATACTGATGCACGAGAAGCTTGGCCTGCACACGTACCATGTATCATCACTTGACGGGAGGATTGAAAACCTCCCTGTCAATGACCAAGATCTCAAGAATCACTCCCATTACACTGGCTGTGCCTTGTGCCATGTACATAGTCTACATGTTGCTTGTTGTTTGCATCTTGTTTGCTTTGCTTACTACATTTGTTTTTACTTTGTTTTTTCTACTTACTGCTTTTGTTCACATTCATTTTGTTTGTTTGATATATTACTATTTTTGTTTCTGAAAATAAGTGTTTCCACTACTACATTTTGGCTTTTGAATAGAGTATTTGGTTGAAACTTGAAGAGGCTTGTGACATTGCAGTGCTTGGCCAATATTGTGCCTGTCTTCTTTGTGCTTGGTTATAACCTTCAGCAAATGAAGTCTTCACAGAAAAGATGAACCATCTGCAATGGATGTTTTGGTCCAACCATGAGCCTGTGTCCACACTCGGAAGCCCCATGTTGGTACTCAGCCTTCTAATCTGTGTGTTCAAGTTCATCCAAATAGTAGAAACAGAGAAGGGGAAAATCTAAATAAAGAAACCTATGTCAGAGGTCTTACATTCTTCTCTAAAGGAACAACCTCTTCTACTCTCAATAAGTCAAGATCCCTCTTCTGCCCCAAAATAAATAAGTGCCTATGCACAATTCTCTTAAAAAATGCAAAGGAAAAAGAAGAGAAAGGCTTCCTGTGGAGAGAGGTGAAGCATGCAACTCCACTGGGGTACTGACCAGGATCATTGGCAGTGGAGCAATGTGTGTGCTCCTGCGTTACTTCGGCGGGTTACTGTCCAAGCCTATTGAGAGTGGAGCAACACCAGAGATGGTGAAAACTTAAACTCCGAAAATTTTCAATTTGCGAGCTAAACTAACCTTCCTGGATTCAAAATACTATGATCAAGTTGAACTTTTGATTATGTTTGATTGAGATGGAAAACAGTTAACCATGTATTTCCATGGGGTGAGTGAGAAATTCAAAGTAACCTGCACAATGATAAAATACTCCTTGAGAGACCAAGGCCCTATACTATCAATAAACCAAAATAGAGAAGTTGGAGTTCTATCAGTGTGTCACCAAGTGTCGTAGCATCTACAACCACCCTCAAAAATTTTGGCCTGCACCCAATTTCAAAGCCACCCTTGAGAGCTTCACTTGATGACTACACACATCTGGATTTGCCTCGTGAGACCATGTGAGTCTTTGCATCTACCTTGCTGGTTCACTTCATCTAATTTTTTTTGCATGTTCGTATCGAAGTCATGCTTGCAACCATGTTTTGGTCATGCACAAGGTCTTCGCTTCATGTGTACATGTTGTGTTCACTATTAAAGGATCTGTTGCACTCACACATGGAGTCACACTCACAGTCACACAGGAATCATCATGTTTGATCAACGACCAATCACAAGTGTCATGCTTATCGCTCTCACCTTCGGTTAGTCTTGTTGAGCATGTGTGTCTGGATGGTTTGGATCATCTCGTCGTCAAGTCATGTTGGTGTGTGTTTACAAGATCACATGTGCATCTTTCACTCATTCACACACTTAGTCATTTTGCTGAGGTTCTTTTGGGGCTTGGTTTTACCCAATTTTGACACCTTTTTCAATACTTTCCCTCTCCCATTTTGACTATCTTTAACCCCTACTATGCATATTTCAGTTATAATACTTATGTTTTTGCTAAAAGGGTACCATAGGTTGAAGGTATGCAAATTAATACTAAAAAGAATCTTTTATCATAACTTTGAGTATTCATTAGCTAGCTATTATTTATTTTATTTCCATGCCAACTAATCTCAAGTTCCTATGCAGATTCGCTTTGATTTGAAAATAGGCCCATAATAACTGCAGATAGCTGTGTGATTCTATTTCCTCCAAACACTCTAGATTTTCTCTAGTTGCGCATTTCCTGCAACAAAATCAGTAGTTAGCCATGTTCCATGAATATATAAGTCAAATGGGAACATGGGTTTTGCGGAAAATATATCATATATGGTTGCTATCCTATTGGCATTTTCAGATCTACCAACAACACCGCCTAGATTTAGAAGCCTTCTCTCACTAGTTGTTTGAAGGAAAAGCCGCAACCATGTAACGAGTTTCGTCTAATCCATTATTTCAGTCATGGATAAGACCTAGTATGGCTAAAATTTATATTTTGTAATAGGTCTACTACGTGAAGGCTTAGATTAGTAGTCTCCTTTATTTCAAGCCACACATGGGATTTGTAAGTCTATAAATTATGTCCTAGTTTCGATGATAGTGGTGGTTAGAGTGTTGGATTGGTTTCAGCATAGACTTCGTATCAGATTGTATGCTACCATATTTTCAGATTAATATAAAGAGATATGTTCTGTCTATTGCAGTGAGAAATATCTTCTAATTTGAAAGGGTTGTGAGTAAGGGAGGGTCCTCTTGCTCATAACTCCAATAGTTTAGATTTTATGCGTTTTATTTTTGTTATGTGGCAACAATTAATTTTTACAACTAATGCACTCTTTCTAATATATCACGAGCACTAGATTAATTGAATTAGTTTTTTGTTCATGGGTGGAATTTAGTTAATGAAGATTTGATTTCTCATGTTGATTGAATTTTTGAATTTGCTATAAGTTGATTTTTATATCTTTTCCTAATCATCATCATCAATATTGAGAGCTATAGAGGGAATTTTGATCCACTATATATCTTGTGCTACTAAGTGATTGATGCAGGAAAGAGTCATTGGTTTGTGTGATTGGCTAGTTAGATTAATCAACACTTACAATGTTAGGCCTGCATATACTTTTCATGCATCTCACAAGCTTACCTGCCCGATTTGATGATTTATGTTAATCAAATTATTAGGCTATAATTTGACTCAACAATTTGGCACCATTGTTGGGGAGGTTCTAAAGGTATAATGGTGAAGTTTTTTTGTATTACATGGATGTTTTGGGATTTTTGAGGATTGGCGGAGTCAAAGTGGTAAGACGACAGGAAAATCCCACACATCAGAGGAGGTCAGAAATTCGCCAAAGTCGTGTCCTGATTGTTTGGGAAGTAGTTTCTTTTGAATTTGTTTTCATATTAGATGGTTGGGTCCAACATCTACACATGTCCTTTGTGGTGGTGTGAGCACCACTTCATTTACTAATACATTGGCAAGGAAAAATAATTCTGTAAGATATAAGGCACCAAGAG
Source organism: Pinus taeda (assembly GCA_000404065.3). Lineage (NCBI taxonomy): Eukaryota > Viridiplantae > Streptophyta > Pinopsida > Pinales > Pinaceae > Pinus > Pinus taeda. The sequence continues at coordinate 64,145 of APFE030006717.1, read as the reverse complement.
AAGAAGAGTCTGATTAGGAGGTTTGTGGTCTTGAAAAGAGACCAGAACATATTCCTGCTTCTATTGAAGTAGCTTCTATAGGAAAATCTTCTGTTGCTGCCCATTTCGAATCTCCTATCACAAGGAAAACCTAATCTTTGATCAATGGTCAACCTGATAAGGAATTCCTTACTAGTCTTGTTCAAGAACCATAAATCCAAACCATTGATTATGTAGGATCTGTAGCCTACAAAGCCCTCACTTCCTTGTGGTCCTTAATGGCTCATGAAGAGGGGACTGGTCACATAGATGGAGACAATGAGAAGGAAGACAAACTGGTTACATTCAAGTTCCCTATCAGGGAGGCTCGTGGAGCAACTTAGATGAAGAATATTCCTCCTCCAACCTTGCCTAACTTTCACGAAGTTCCTAGTTGAGATCATGATGCCTTTCTATTTGAGTTCAAGGTGTTATCAAGGAGCTATGACTATTCTCCCAATGCTCAAAAGTTGAAGTTGTTCCTTTCAACATTGAGGGATGCGGCTCTCATGTGGTTTATGGGGTTGGCTTCATACTCCATCGCCACTTGGGAGGAAATGGAAAATGTATTCTTAAGAAAGTATTAAGATTATTGTAAGACTAGGGACCTTAGAGAAGAGATATTTGGCATGACTAAAAAGGAGGGGGAGATTTGTGAGGACTTGGTGGAGAGACTTTAGTACAATATGCAGAGGTCTAAAATGAATCAATTGAGCAAGGATTCTAAAAGAACAATTTCTCTTAGAGCAATCAAACGAAAATCTCTCGAGATTTTGAATTTTGATGGGAGGAGGTGACATATCAAAGTTGGGATATGATGAAGTATGTGAGATATGTCATCAATATTAAAGAGGAAATTCTAAAGTTATAGGAGGAACAAGAGGTACTGCTTCCATGCTTGTTAAGTTAGTTGCTAGAGCTTGAGTAACCAAAGCTGAAATGGGTAATTTATTTGAAACTTTTAAGAGATATATTCTTGGTACATTATATTCTCAATTGGATGTTCTGCAGGTTAAGAAGAAACAAGAAAAATAGGAGGAACTGGAGAAATCTCTAGCCGTGTTCTATTCGAAATGTTGGAAGAAGCATGCATTGAGGGAATGTCATGCATATAGCATGGAGATATGCCAAATCTATGAAGCAGAACACTCTACTAATCAATGGCCTTCACTTCCTAAAATAGAAGCAGCATATCTAGCAGATCAAGGAGATGTCAATGCGATTTATGCAATGGCACCTTAAAGACCATGGAAACCACATGTTGCAGGTATGGCTCAACCGTATTTCCATGTTCCTTATAATCAAAATCAGATGTGGAATATTCCAATGCCCTAGAAGACATGGCCTCCCCAACAACCTTGGCAGGGGAAACTTTCTTGTTGGGTTGTGTTATATTCTTTCCACGACTAACCTACGTAGTGAACCGGGGAGTTAGAGGGGGGGCGGATTCCCCCCTTCATTGCGCCGATTGCGCAGCAGGGGGGTCATAGGGGGGTGGAAGCCCCCCCTGTCCGGGCGGTTTGAGGGGGGCGAGTAGCCCCCCTCTACGGGGTTCAGGGCAGCGCCCCGAGAAATTTTTTTTTGGACCCTATATTAGGTTGGGTGAACCTACCTATGGTTTTCGGTCCATGGTTTTGGACGCGATGGTTTTCAATCCATGGTATTGGATGCTTCGGCATGTA